>NDGM010986372.1:0-15523 GCA_002564305.1 Octomys mimax | reverse complement strand
TCTCTCTCTCTCTCTCTCTCTGTCTCTCTAAATAAATAAATAAATAAATGTTAAAGAAAAGGATATGTATGACAGGTAACTAAGGGCGGAGCCTCCGGAGCCCCTAGTGCTACGCTGGGATGGAGACGCAGCAACTAGAAATCAGGAGACCAAGCGCAGGAGCCACTCGAGCCCTGGAAAATTGGGGGAAAGATGAGTTCAAGGCGAGCATCAAAAGGACTTGGCAGCTAATTGGATGTTGGTGACAGGGAGTGCTGTAGGATGACTGGGGAAAATTACAGTGTGGAAATCACTGCGAGAAAACAAAAGAAGGCAGACTTTGGGGGACGCTGCATTTGGGTTGGGGACATCCAAGGGAAGTTGCTCCAAGTCTGTGGGAGAAGAGGTCTGGGCGTAGGGCCCATGGACAATCAGGGTGGCCAGTCGGGTCCTCGTGGGAGCAAATGAGGTGCAAGGAGGGAAGTGTCAGGAAGGAGCCTGAGAAATGCCAACACCAAGGGCGTCCTGGAATCGAGACAGCATAAGAAGGGCAAGGACTGCCGAATGCCACTGCAAAATCAAGTCACATGCTGACCAGGTTCCATGGAGTGCTGCTAAGAGATGCCAGAGGCAGCTGACGTGTGAGCCACGGAGTCCTCACTGCAGGGAGGTGCCAGCACAGTCAGGGCCTTCTAGCTGCAAGGTAGCACCCTGGATCAAGGAACTCCCACTCTTACTCTCTGAGGTTCCATGCCCCCAGGAGGTCCTCCATCAGACCACAGCCCTGCATGCTTACTCTCGCCTCCTTCTGCTCCAGGCTGTGAGCTCTGCAAGGACATCAGCAAAATCTGCCTCCATTCCCAGAGCACCTGGTCTACACAGCACAGCAGTGTGCAAAATTGCAACATGTGCTGGCTTGAGGGCAGGCAGCCCCCAGAGAGCTGATTACAGCGACTTTACTGCAGCCTCGGAGTGCACGAGCTAGGCAGTGTTCTGAAACGCTTTCTGAGGAACCTAAAAAGGCAGCAGGATCCCCTCCCAGGGAAGACTGCCCTCTGGAGGGAACTGCAGGCCCGTGGGCAGCACCCAGGAGAAGGCCATCCCTGGCGAGAACACTGGATCTCCCACAGGGGCCGCGGGTGTGGGTGTCCACAGAGAAGTCCTCAGGCAAGGCCCTGATGAGCGAGACACAGCCCCAGGTCTCTCTCCCTGCCCCTGCAGGGCCCAGCATATCTTCTATGCTTGCGCTTCTGTCTCTGCCCACCAGCTTTGCTTTGGGAAAGTGCAGAAGTAGAACAAATGGTCTGCCCCTCTGCCTTCACCTCTGGAGGATAAACCCTGGGTGTATCCCATTGTCTCCTCTTTAGCGCTAGAGAATTCCTAGAGCTTCATTAGTCACCCCAGCCCCACCAGGGCCATGAGCTTGGGAGGTGCTGAAACAGTCTACTTTGGGTCACTACCCAGCAAGAAGGGGTGATAACCCCAGCTATGTCCCCAGACACATGGACACAGGTACCCACAGAGCCTCATAGGTGTTGCAAATGCAGCAGTGAGCGAAAACATTAATCCCTGTCCTCGTGGGGCTTCTCTGCGAATGGAGCGCAATGAAAATCCAACAGTAATAATGCTACTGCAAATTAGATGGCCTTAACTACTGTGGAAGAGTGCCTGGGCCAGCAGATGCTAGAGAGAGGCTGCCCAGAGAAACTGCAAAGAGAAGCTGACGTTCCGATAAGTATTTACAGAAAGTGAGACAGTGACCCCTGAGGACTTTTGAGGAAGAACACTGCAGGTAGGAGGGCAAGCCAGTGACACAGGCTGAGAGGTAGGACAAGCAGGTTCTCAAGAAGCAGTGTGGAGGTCATAGTGGCAGGGGCAGAGTGACCAGGAACAGAAGCCAGGCTCAGGGCAGAGGGTGGATTTCACTGCAGGGAACCTTGGCAGCAGTGTAAGGACCTTGATCTTGACTTTGACTTTGACCCAAGGGCCACTGCAGGATCAGGCATGGCCAGGGA
Source organism: Octomys mimax (assembly GCA_002564305.1). Classification (NCBI taxonomy): domain Eukaryota; kingdom Metazoa; phylum Chordata; class Mammalia; order Rodentia; family Octodontidae; genus Octomys; species Octomys mimax. The sequence continues at coordinate 13,529 of NDGM010986372.1, read as the reverse complement.
GTTGCATGATCTGATTTTCGGATCTCTAAACATGGTAGAAAGAGATGGGCTGGGGGGACAAGGAGGTAAGGATAGAAGGGGGCTCACATCTGCCAGGTGGTTCTTGCTCCTCATGCTCACCAGGCCAGGGCTGAAGGGCTGGCGGGGGAAGTGGGAAGAGCTAGACTATCTGGGAAGTAGAGACACCATGCTGCTCTGCCTCGTGGAGTGTGAGAGAGCAGGCAGCACGACCCCGGCGGCTCTGTGGCAAATCTTGTTGTAGTGACGAAAAGCTGTCCTTGAGACCCTGCTTCCAGAAAAAAGGGCAAGGAGCAAAGGAGAGGAAAGGAGGCGCGCTTTCCTTTCTTAAGCTATGTGACAAGCCTTGAGCTTCAAAGAAAGAGGCAGGAAAGGCAGGACAGAAAAGTCAAAAACAGGTTTTCAAGACTTACTTTCAAATTTTCCCTTCTGTTCATTCTTCTTTTTTTTCTTTCTGTCTTTCTCTCTGTCTTCTTTCCTTCCTTCCTTCCTTCTCTCTTCTTCCAAACCTGGTCTGTTCCCCAGTGTATATGTGTGGTCCCTCTTCCATCTCTTCTGTGTTGCAAGGTCCAGAATGTTCTGTGGCACATGGTGTCATCTGATTGCAAAGTGTTCCTTTTGTAGCGTGCCCAGTTCAGATTGGTGGGGAAATGTGAAGCAATTTCCAGGGCTGTTTCACTTTGCTAACACCAGAACTAAAGCTAAGTTCATCCCCTCGAGGGAGGAGCCCCTCCCAAGCTCATTTTGCAGCATAGCATAAGGCCTCCGTTTTATCCAGAGTGCTTTGGTCAAACATTTGGTTGTGGTTGTTTTTTCTAAATTCCCTCTTATTCGTGCCAGGCCCTTACGCTTTGATCTCTTCCTTCCACACCTCTTACCACCCCTCAGCACACAGCCTTCTAGGACACTCAGCTGATACTCTTGCAAGTTTCAGAACAAGCTACACTATATTAAAATTATGTACTAGGTTTTGAAATAGGTGCCTCACGATTTGAGCAGTTTGCTATTTCTGCAATCTCTAAGTATACACGTATCGCTAACTATATAAAAATACAACACCTAAAAGATTTATCCCACAACAGCAAATATTTTTTAAGGATGCCTTAAAACATGTTAAAAATCACTCCTTCACTGACCTTGCAAAGCACCCAAAAATATCTCAATTCCTTAGCACCCAGCACAAAACTATGCAATTGTTTGTTAGACAGATCTATTCTCTATGCCTCCCCTTAAGACAACATGGGCTCTGTCTAGAATTTGGAGCTGCCTTTGGAGGATTCCTTGAAGCACAAGTCCTGTGGGCTTAAATTCCTGGTGAATGTCGTTTATTCTCAGTCCCGCCTGTGCATTGAAAGGTGTGAGAACAGCACCAACAGTCCGAAAGCAACTCGAGTACATCGTCCTTGCTCTGCGATTTTGTTTGTTTCTCCTTTGCCTCTTATTTAGAGTCCTCCTAATGCCACCAACTGTGATAGGCCTTTACCCACATTATCTCACTTAAACCTCACACTTAACTAGTGGCCAGTGCACCATCGGAATCCCCTTGTGCAAGATGAAATCCGAAGCTCCAGTTTATGCAGAAATTTACCAAACATCACCTAGCAGAGGCAGTGAAAGAGCTGTGGCTCAGGCTCAGGTGCACCAGCCTCCCAGTCACGTCCACTTGACCTCAGCAGCATGCTGTCCCCACCAGCCAGCGCTGCTTGCAACACATGCTTAGTCCCGAAGGTGCCATGTCTCCCTACGCCAAGCCACCGAGGGCCACACTGATGGTCCCAGGCTCTGCTGGCTTCTGCCCCACTCCTGTCCTGGAGATGGACACACACAGTGTCTCATGTTGCTCCCTGTGCTGGCCCCAGGAGTGGCCAGCAGCTAGACAAGCACGCCTTACATTCATGTTCTGCCCACCTGCCTCAAAGAGCAAGGTGTGTGCTGAATCTGTAGGTGAGCTTTCAACTGCTGTCCTTCTGGAGAGTAATCTTCAAAGGAAAATTCTCTTTAGGCCATGGAGCAGCCATTGTCAGCAGTTGGCATGCAAACAGTTAGCAGGTCATTTTAGTGAGAACAAAGAATGTTGAAGAGAAGGGGGTGAAGTGAAGTTAGCGAAAAAACCAGCCGTAGCTCCCTGCCTTGCTGCTGTAGGGCTAGAGCCCCACCTGTAATATCATAGAGAATCTAAGATGTTGCTGCAGTGAGAAAAGTAGTGGCACATAGCCCAGAAAAGCCTCCGTAGTGTGTAAGGTGGAGATCCCCCAGAACTCCAGCCCGAGTCATTCCCCACCCTGTTCACGCAGTTGTTCCCTGGAGAATCTTGAGGACTGGCCTTGTGGCCCATGCTGTACGAAAGGGTGCTTCCTGCAAGAGTGGGGTACTGTGTCCCTACATGTTTTAGGGTTCTTCTTCTAATAATTTATCTCTGGCACACATCTTAGATCTGAAAAGATTCTTATAACTGCAAACACTATGTGCTTAGCTGATTTCTAGCAAATACTGGGTCTGCCGTGTTTCATGACTTTGGGACATTATCTGGGTTTGGTTATTACTTCAGCTTTTATTTCCACAGGCTTGTTTCCTCTTTGGAATCTTTTCCTTTATTACTGTTTTATGTATAACTTTAAAGTAGCAAATGTTGAACATCCTTAATTCATAAAGCTCTAGGGTGACCTAACACTCAAAATATGAGCCTGGCGCCACAGGAGGATGATTTTGTTTGCAGAATAAATCCCAGGGCCTGCTTGCTCTCCTATTGGACTGGAAAGCACATCATCATGGACCTCTTGGTGTCCAGCCCGTCTTGTGCCCTGAGGTCCCCGAGCACCGAGTGTCGCCCTTGCTCCTCGTCTGCGTCCTCAGAGCAGACACGATCTGGCCCTGTGGGGTGGCTGGCGCCCTGCTGTCTGCACCCACCAGCAGCCAGTCCCGGCACTCGGCCTCCTCCTGTGTCCTTTCTCTTTTCTGTTTCCCTCTTTGTTCCTTTTCCACCTTCCCTTCTCCTAGCACCTGGATTTTCTTCCCTTTTCCTTTTTATTCCCATAATTTGGAGAATAAGTGAAAACAACCATGCTCAGAATACCTTCCAGAATGGTGAGCCCCGCTCTGGCCTTCACATTCCCCTTGGAGGGCCACCGTGCCGCCGCCTCACCCTCCCTTCTCATCCCCTGCAGTCTCTTTTGCTCTGTGCCGTGCACTCCCCTTGAGGATATGCTCTGAGCTGTGCAGGCATTGCCTAGACTGTGAGGCTTGCGTCCAGAGGCTGCCCTTGTGAACCAAGGTGTCCATGCTTGTGGCTGACCAATCTCTAGGCAGAAAGGAGTGCAGCTTATGTCTCTGTCGCCACTGGCTGGGCTGTGTCCCTGGCCAGGCTGTTGCTAATTTTGTAAGCAACTGGGAGGGGAGGAAGCATTCCAAGCCCCACCTGTCATCTCTGGTCCAGCACCGTTAGGTTCTCAAATGGAGACATGGATAAAGGGCCCATACACCAGCTGCACATGCCTTTGATGTGGCCGCACGCCACACCCGTGAGGAAGGGCAGGCGGCTGGTGCCAGCTTGCTGTGCCCCGTGCCTCAGAAGCACTGTGGTCTGGTTTGGATTGGTTTGGCTCTAGCTAGAGAAGCAGAATGAGGCAGCCTGCTAATGTGCTGCAAGGGGGCTGCCTGGGGGAAACCGTAGGGGCCGAGGTATTTGAGGACCTCATCACATCTGACGCAGACAGTGATCAGTCAGTTTAAAATGAGACTCTTTCATATCTCGAGAGTTCCCAAGGCAGGAAATCAAGGAGCAGAAAAAGGAAATGTGCTGTGTGTCCCTAATCGCTGCACCTTTGCATGCTTACTTTCTGTGCTTGCTGCATGAGCCTGCCCAGTAATTATGTCACTAATGAAGAAGGGTGCTAGACCTGCGGCCCAGCCGGTGGAGTGGTGACTTCGAGAACGGTGCTTCTTCCCCGCACCTCTCCTAGTGTCTCCTCCAGCATGACTCGCTGCGCTCAGTTGATCATTCTTTGCCCTAAATCTCCACGTGGAATCAGTCACCTCCTCGATGCTTTCCCTGCAGCTGACTCAGTGCCTCTGAGAGCTGTGATGCCTGTTCTTGGTTCATTTAGAAATCGCAATGTCAATTATGATCAATGCCTGAAAACCAAAGTCAAAACAAAGGACCCTGGGCTTGACTTTCCTTCCCAGCTTGCTGCCGAAAGCCAATCTGGGATGAGTATTTAACTCCAGACCAATGGCTACGTCTCCAGAGCAGCTCTTGTTTCTTTGGACTCTTTTGGACCACAGCAGCAGGGGTGGAGTTTCGTGATGCTTTCATTTATCTTGTAAGCAACTGGGAGGGCGGGGAAGCATTCCAAGCTCCCCTTTCATCTGTGGTCCAGCACCTTCAGGTTCTCAAGTGGAGAAATGGGCTAAAGAATCCACAAAGGTAAGAAAGTTCCTTCATGCCCGTGGTGGGGCCTTTGGGTTGGGCAAAATGGCTTTGTCACTGCTCCAGGCAAGCGCAGCTGGAGAAGCCATGTGCCTGTCCTGCCAGGGCTTCCCGCTGGCCCCAGGCCTTTCCTTGGTCTTTCCCCTCACTGGGTCTACTCCCTACAACTTTCTCTCACTTCAGGGAGGTTCAGAGAAAAGGCTTCAATTCTCCACAAGATCGCCAAGAAGAAATGCCAAGCAGATGACTGCGAGAGGCAGAACGGGGCTGCCAGTCAAGTCGGTGAGTGCAAAGAAACCTCGCCGGGGGCGAGGGGCAGGGGAGCCCCGGATCTGCGCAGATGCAGAGCAGCTCGGCCTTTCTGCGCATGCGGAAATGAGGCGCTCTTTCCCGAGTGGGGCAGGACCGGGTGCACGCAGCATGACTCGCGTAACTCTAGGAGAAGCAGGGGTAGCCTGCCCCTAGCCAGGCATCACCATTCGTGAGCAGGCAGTGCTTCGTTTCAAGGGTTCCACGTCCAGGGGACACTCACGTTATTCAGTGTCTGAACGTAGGTGAGAAGCCCTCTTTCTCTAATCTTTGTCTGGTAACCAAACATTAAACCTGTACGCTGCTGCCAGCAGAGCCGCTGCATTTCACACCCTCAGATGTCTGAGTGACAGAATGAGTCGAGCCCGCCTGTCTTTCTTAAGAACTCAGCAGGTCAGCCCAGGTCTCTTTTGGCTGACTTTTCCAGAACTCCAGTGTGACCAGATTGCGACATTCAGCATTGTTGTTTAACTTGGAACACGATGCTCCTTCTCTCCTGTCTGTAACCATAACTCTCTAATTCTAAATTCAAACTAAATTTAACCTAATCTGGATCTATGCTCTAAACAAAGCTATTGCCCGAGGAACTAAAATTGTCTGCAGACAAAATTTAGCAGTGTTGCACTCAAAATACGTGACAGTCTGTAGAAGAGCTTCCCTCTCTGTCGCCCTGACTTCTGTCCTAGAGAAACTTTCAGTTGCATATGAAAAGAGAAACAAGACAGCTGAAATGTTAGCAATGATTCTGTCTTGAACTTGGGATTATAGGTTATTTTTTTTTTTTGTCTCCTTTATGCTTCATGAACTTGGACACATTTTTTAGACTGAGAATATTTGGCTTTTATATTATAAAATATGAAGACACACCACAAATTTTATTACCTAAGATAAGTTTTGCTTATGGCATTTAGGTTTTCTGCTCCATTTGCTTATTTCTCCTGTGTGAAATTAGGAAGGCTGGATTAAAGCCTGGAGGCTTGGGCTCCATCCCAGTCATCCTCCTCCTGGTGACTGGGGACCTTGGGCTTAGAGTGAATCTGCTATGAGGAGAGGACACAACTCCAAAGAACTTCCCAGCATTGCTGGGTCTGTGAGTGTCATTGTAACTAAAAAATACCAAGTACCTAAAATCCAAGCTTTTCAAAGTAAGGCCAAGAGGCATTTTCATGTTTCCTTTGGAGGGGCCCGCAGAAGATACGTGAGAGCGCTGTGTACGCCCCACTGTGCGTGCTCGAGTGAGGCGCAGTGTCCCGCCGGCAGTCCGTGTCCACGTGTGGACTGCCTTTGGCACACAGTGTCCTGTGTGGCCAGGCTCAGGTTTGGCTGCAGCAGACTGACCCTGAGACAGCACCACTTCCCACAAGAGGGTTTTCATAGACCTTACATCACTTAGTGTTTCTTAGTTTAAATAACTGAGTCAAACATACCAAGATAAACTGTCGTTGCCACGCACAGCAAAACATCATGTATATTTCACTATTACTACTAAAAGTATTTTTAAAGGTACAGTTGACCTTTTGTGGCTTCCTGTGTTTAAATAACTTTATGCTTCTGTAAGCTGCAGCTAAACACATAAGCACAAGCATCCCCTTGATGTCCAGTATTTGGCCACTTCAAACACAATTTTTATTTTTAATCTCAAATTGTTGGCCACGGCACAGTCACAGAAATGTTTAGCCCTTCCAAAGGGCTGGGAAGAGATGCGGCCTGGCCCTGGATGAGCAGCTGAGTCGGGCACAGGCGGTCCTAGTGGGCAGCACCACCGTGGCCCACCAGCTGCACCCGCTCCTCAAGCCTATGACCGGGCCCGCCAGAGTTGGCCTGAGGTTCCCAGGAGCCTTTTCGCCTCCCTTCCACTGCAGTCCTGGCTGGTCCCTGCAGCCCAGCTGATCTGAGGCTGCTTGCGATCCCTGAGAAGGAACCTCCTAGCAGAGGGCGGGGGCTATAATGGGAATTCACTTGTTTTCTTGCACCAGGCACTGTGCCAAGAGCTTTCTCTACACTTGCTTAGTTCCTTGCAGAAGTATCATTTGACCATGTGAGTGTGTTGCGGTTAGTGGTGGTGGCGGTGGCAGCAGTCCTCATCCACGCAGTATGTGCGGAGTGCTGTTGCCTCAATTTCATAGGAAAGGAAACTGAACCTTGGAAAGGCTGAGTCACTTACTAAGGGCCACACCACTTAATATGCAGAGTAAGATTGTGAACAGGGCCCATGCTGACCCCAGCGTCTCAGAGTCCACCCTTAAGCATGGCCCTCAGGTCGCGTCTCAGCTCTGAGGAAGTGCTGATCCTGCACCTGCTCACCTGTGCCTTCCTCTGGCCGCCGCTCTCTCTCAGTCAGTAATGACACAGCCTTTGGCCTCTATTCCCTGTGCAAACTCCTCTTGCCTCGCCTACAGCAGGATGCCCAGGTGTACCATGTGCCAAGTGGCATTCTGCAGGCATCTTGAGGAGGGCCAGGTTGCCAAGCCCTTGTGGATGGCCAGGTCTCTACTCACGGGCTGGAGAGACTTAGAGCTAAAAGCAGTGGACCCTGGAGATTGGCCAGTTTGAGTCAGTCATTTCACTGAGAAGAGTCCTGGATCCCAGAGGGAGGAGGAGACTTCCCTAAGACGACAGCCTCACAGCAGCAGAGCAGACTGGGGCCACTTTCTGCACCCAGTGTCCCCTCCAGGTGCTCGGAAGGGATCCTGCTCTAGGCAGGGGGTGGCTCACAGTGTGAACAACAGTGTGAAAGTCGGGTCAGGCATTTCTCGAGTGGCTGCTGGACCTAGAGGAAAGCCTGGCAGGCAGGGAGCTCGTCGGGCATGCAGCAGCAGCAGGGCAGAGCAGGAGGCAGAGTGCTGCCGGGGACAGCGGCAGATGTCACATGCTGGGTGGCATGGGGCAGGGGGCAGAAATCCCCTGCTGTGCTGCCCAACACCATCCCAGTTCTCAGACATAACCATCTTTTCCTCTGGCTAACTGCTTAGGATACTCTTTTCCACGTGTCCCTGGACCCCCTGTTCATTCTGTTTGCTTTCTTTGTGTGTGTGTGTGTGTGTGTGTGTGTGTGTATTTAAATATGTCACAGAAAAAATCGAGCTCCCAAACAGCACGAGCACAGAGGTGGAGATGACGCCATCCAGCGAGGCTTCGGAACCTGTGCAGAACGGAAATCTCTCCCACAGCATCGAAGCAGCAGAGACCCAGGTATGGAACTGATCCAGGGCTCCTGTGGGCTGCTGTCGCTGCCGGTAGCATCCAGGCCCTGAATCTGCCTTGTAGGCCCAGCAGCAGAGCAAACCTGGGCCATTTGGTTTGCTCGGACACCAAGTGGGGCGGACGGTTTCCTCTGTGCGTGTCCCAGTAGCAACCACTATCTGGCGTGTGTCAAGGTCTACGCTCACTGGGAGACTTCACATCCTCTCTAGACCACCACTGTCCAGTGAGGTAGGAGGGCCTGCGCTCGAGGTCCTCAAGGATCTCTGAGCCACATCCCAGGCCTGATAAAACATCCCTGGGAAGCAGCACCAAGATATTAGCATTTTTAATTAGCTCCCAGGGGATTTTAATGTATGATAAAGTCTCATAGCTGCTGCCATCTAATTCTTTGCATCTTTAAGGTCATGTTTAAATGAAAACGACCATGGTTAAATGAAACCACCACCATCACACCTTGGTGAGCACCCTGGCCTCTCTCTACCTGTGCTAGAAATGAGTACTCTAGCCCAGCTCACTGTTCCGCTTGGTGGGTATAGTAATGCCTGCAGCATGGAAAAGACACCTACTATGTGCTGTGGATTTGGCCCTGGGAATTTGGTGGATGTTACCACCTTCATACCTCACAGCTGAAGGTATAGACATTTCATAATTGAGAAAGCTGAGCTCACTGAGGTGAAGTGTCTGTTAGTGTCACCAGCTCACAGGCAGTAGAGCTGGGGCTTGCTCCTGAGGCCGGACATAGTGCCTAGACTGTTTCCACCCTGTGACACTGCCTCTGAACCACAGCTGCTCAGAAAACAGCCGGCACCTCCGTGGTGCTTGTTCAGTTTCTGGATCTCATCCCCAGCCAGTTAATCAGGCAGTGCAGGGTCAGGGCTTCTCAAACTTAAAGGTGCTTAAAACTTCCCAGAGAGCCAGAGCATGTGCTTGGAGTTGCCAAGTCTGGAGGGAGCTGGAGTGGGGTCAGTGCTGCCGCGTCCAACGCCCACACTCCCAGAAGCACTGCCCTAAAGTTTGAAACCCACTCCCCTGCCAGAATTTTCCCAGTGAGCTGAAAAGTTACATGATGCACACAAGGAGAAGCGAGACTACTGCAGCATGGCCCCCATGCTTGCTCTCCTTTAAGCCAGGAGACACTGCTAGAGAGGGAATCTCACTCTCCTTAGAGGGAAAAATGTACTCGCCGTTGCCTGCTGCCCTTACTTCCTAGTAGGCTTATGTAAAGAAAGCGACTTCACAAGCAGGAAAGGAGAAAAGACCATGTCTCCCTCTGCCCTCTTGGCCATAGGCCCCTTACCCCCTCACCCCTGAAGTCCCTCCACACTCACTGGGGAAGGAAGCTGGTGGAGCCACTCTGGTCCACATAGATGAGCAGCATGTGGCAGGAGGAGCAGGCCTGGGACATCTGGTCGCCCTCAGGGCTGGCCCATTGCAGGTGTGCAGAGGTGCCTCATCATCAGCCCTCTACCCGGCTGGCAAAGGGCCATCTGTGCCACCACCAGGGAAGACGGGGCTCAGGGCAGTGAGTGCATCAGCTGACCCCTCCTCCAGCGTGGCTGTGCCCAGGGCCTAGAGCAGAAGCATGGGGCAGATTTATGCACCACTGGCGCACACAGAGCCTTTGAGGAGCCAGCCGCCACATGCAGAGTCCCAGAGACCAGGTGAGGTTCAAACCTTGCTAAGCTACCAGTTTCTCCATCTTCTCTAACAGTACCTGCCCGGTGTGGCGACTGTGAAAGGTAAATGAGATGATACCACAGAGCCAGCCCTTGGCGTGGCACGAGGTGCTACTTACGTGGACATACTCGCCATCCAAAGCCCACCCAAGCGCCCCCCCCAAGGAGCTCAAGGTACATGAAATGAGAAAGTATAGCAAACGCACATGACATTTGGCGTTCAGGGTGAGAATGAATCGGCCAGTAGGCACTGTGACCTAGGGCACCCTGGGCACCTGCCCACGGTCCTCTGAGAGCAACCCAAGGACAAAAGTAACCCTTGCGAGGAAAGACATCAAACTCCACAGAAGAGGTAATATATGAGCTGGGTGTTGTTGGATGAGTAGGAGTCTGTCATTCAGAAAAGAAAGAAATAACCAGAACGTCAAGATGTGCAGAGGGGTAAAGCCCTGAGGAAGAAATTCGTGTTGAGCTATTGGTGAGGAAGATGCTAGAACTGGAGAGAAAAATGTAGACAGAGGAGAGATGCAGCAGGAGCGATAGATTGCTGAAATTCTCCAGCCATCTGATTGGAAAGTGGTGTGGGTTGGTTTGATTTGGTTTTGCGTACCAGGAATCAAACTCAGGACCTTGAGCTTGCCAGGCAGGCACGTATGCCGTTCAACTACACCCCAGCCCTAGAGAGTATTTATTGTCCATCTGTACCAGGTAAAACAACTTACTGGGCCTGAGAGATGCCAGCATTCTCACAGGCCGAGACTGTGGTTGCAGACAGCCACAGGGCTAGGGAGAAGGGCAGGCAGTGATGGAAGGAGAAGCCTGTGGGGACAAAGTAGGAATGGACTTACGTGGCTGCAGCAGGGGTGGGAGGATGGCAGGAGCAGGAAGTACAGTGGCACCAGTTAGAGAGCAGGACAGAGCAGGCTGGCCTCCCCTGTGCACTGTGGCAGGGAAGTGACCTCCTGCTGGGGCGTGCTGTCCTTTGGAGGTGCCCGCATGAGCCTGATGCACCAGAGTTTCCCAGGGTCACGGTCCAGAGTTGGGAAGTAGGGCTGGAGGTGGAGGAAGCTTGGTTCATCACAGCAGTAAGGCCGAGAAGCTGCACAAGTCTTGATGGCAGGACTGAGCTGGACGGGCAGAGTGCGGGGACCCAGAGAGGTGTTCACACAGTCACCCCTTGGCCCAGGCGCGGGGTCTGTAGGGGACCCAGCAGTGCCCAGTGTGCAGCAAAGACACAGCTGTGACAGGCAGGAAAGATCAGGAGTCTGGGGACGACCTGGGGCCCGCTGGTCTGGTCTGGAGACTATTTCTGTAGGACGTGGGAGATGAGAACGATTTGTACTTTTTTTAAGAAAACAATGATGCAGTCGCAACATATGTGACAGAGACCATATGGACCTCAAAGCTGGAAATATTTACTGTCTGGCCCCTTACAGGAAAAAACTGTCCATCCCTAATATAGGCTGTCTGTAGTCTCTAAAGAGAAAGAAAAGAAAAGGAGGCAGTTTTCATGTACTGACTTAGAATGATCTTCAGTGCATGTTGTTAAACACAAAAGGCAACGTGCCAGGTTTATGTTGTACTACAGGGTAGAACAGCATGCTACATTTTATACCAAAGACAAAAAACACAAGGAAATAACCTGTAAGTATTTGCTTGGAGGCTACCAAAGAAACTGGTCCTGTCGATACCTTCAGAGTGAGGCCTGGGTCCACGGCACAGCACCTGCCTGGCACGTGCAAGGTCCTGAGTCCCATTCCCAGTACAAGAAGAAGAGGAAGAGGAAGAGGAAGAGGAAGAAAAAAGCCTAGAGAATGAGAAACTTGGGTGAGAGGCTTGTCACTGTGTGCTCCTCTGTGGCTTTGGGGCTTGAGCCAGGTACCAGTATTAGGCATTTAAAAAGACTGAAGGTAACAAAAATAATAATGGGTTAAGTTGAAACAGAAGCAGTATCCTTTCATCCTTGGAATAGGCTAGAGACAGCCCCCTGAGCGCAGATCCCAGATCTGCTCCTTGCCGCTGTGTCGCTGCGCCTCCACAGCCAGGTGTGCACAGTCACAGCCCCGACCTCGTCGCACTGCATAAGGATCAGCTGCTTCGGGACAGTTGCATATACACAGTTAGCCTCTGCTGAGCATCTGCTGTGATTGGCGTGCTTAACAGCCTCCCTTTTACCAGCCATGAGGTAGCCCAGATGATGAGGGTCAAGCACCGGTTGTGGTGTGAGTGGCAGAGAGTGTATTTGAGACTATTCCTGGGCCGGTGCTGAAAACCGTGGTGATGAACTGGTTGTGGGACACAAGCAAGGAAAGGAAGCTGCCGGTGACACTGAGGTTTCCAAGCTGGGACAAGAGGGTGATGGTAGATTAGGGTTATGGCTCCATCATTTAAAAAAGAGATGGGAACGTTCAGATCCCCTGAAGCAGTTTCCCAGAAACGATTGGATGCCTTCTGTTTTGTTAGCTCGGTTGCTGAGTTGTGTTTTTGTCAAGCGCCCTGCAGAAGGAGGTACGCATCCTGACTTTATTCACAGAAGCGCGCCGCTGGCATTCTCCCAAGGGCTCAGCCTGTCTCTTTAATTAACTGGCTGTTTTGAGAACCCCGTTTACCAGGAAGCTAGTTGCGCACTGACACCTCACTCGGGTTTCTCCACGAGAGACTTTACGCCGCAGCCAGCAAAGACTTAGCAATCTTCTCTCAGAGAGGAGCAAGCCCTGAGCGGAAAGGGCTCTGCTTCGTCGTGTGTTCCGTGGAGCCACCAAGCAATCTGACTACACCGCTTAGTGCTAATGTCTTTCTCCCAAACTGTTACAAGTGGTGCTGTTGACACCAGCACAGACACGATCCTAGGCTGCCACCGAGAATTTGCCAACTATCTCAAATCATCAGTAGGGAGAATCTAAGCAGGTGTGCAGGATACCCCAGCACCACATCCTCTCCCACCCAGAACCCAGCACGGTCTTACACCTTAGCTCTGCCAATCGCGACCACAGCCAGGTGGTCACACTCGCCCACCTATGCTGCAGAGCTGCCCCTGGCTACCAGAACAGTGAGAGCCCGTTAGCGGTCGCTCACATGGGCGGCGGAAGAAAAGGCGCCTTGCCATAGCCTTGCAGTCTGAAGAGCTGAGGTTTAAAATTGTATCCTATATTTTCACATATCTCAAAATGGCTTCTTATGTCTGGTTTTGTTTCACCTCTGAGATTTCTATGATTAGAAAATTGTCACTGCCTTGGCTAAGAGTCACACAGATGCCCTGGTGGGCAAACAGATTTTTATGAGAAAATCACTTGTCTGGATGGATGATGGATGGATAGATGGACGGACAGACAGACGGATGGATAGATGGATGGACGGCAGGCAGAGGGAGAAAGGCAGATGGTGGATAACATGCAGACTTCTCCCTCCCTCACTGCACCACTCAGGTGCCCCGCTAAGCCCTGGTTTCCTGGTGGGAACTCAGCTCTATTTTATTTCTCCCTGGTGTTGTCTTCACCTGAACTCCCTGGACTGTTTAAGACATGCTTCCAGGGAGGTTCATGGAGCTTACAAAAATGTCCAAGTATTATGTGACTAAGTAAAAGATAAGTGGAGAAAAGACAATGGAAGGGACTATGATTTTTTTTAAAGAATTAACTACTTTGATCAAAAATTACAGAAAAAGAAGAGCTGCAAGGACAGACAACATTTTGGCCCTAGCCTTTCAAGGTCAGTGCAGACTCTAAGGTACAGGAGAACCTGTACTATAGCATCATGTAACTCCATTGTGTCTCAGATTTTCTGATCAAGGTGATTATGGGACCACAGAGGAAAGTGATCGATGATGTAGAATTTGCCTAAGGAGAGTCACATGGAGAGAAAAGATTCTCTCAGGCTTTCACAGAGAGCACATTGGC
>NDGM010986329.1:0-12217 GCA_002564305.1 Octomys mimax | reverse complement strand
AGATATATAGTTACATTCTCTTAATGAATGGAATGGTTTGTTCTAATGGTGTTTTTAAATAATTCCTCTTTGAGGTGACAAGTAGAAGGCCATTTCGATTTCATTCAAGAAAGAACCAAACAAATGACAATCCTGCCACCTCTCAGCCTACTAATGAAGGTCATGTGGTGTTTTTTATAGCCCAGGGATTCATGCAAAAGAGAAGAGGAGATTTGCTGAGAATCAGGTGGCACCCCAGATCTCCTACAGACACCACCAAGTTAGAAAATCTCACACTTTCTACCAGATACACTGCAAAAGATGGCCATGACTTAGGAAGAGAGGCCCCTGATTCTCTATTAATACTTAACTGCTATGTCTTCTTCCTCAATTCAACAGCTAAATGAGTTGTTGTTTTGGTTTTTTAAAAGTTTTTATATATTTGGTACAGGGTCTTACTATGCAGCTTGGACATGTAGTGATTCTCATGTTTCAGCCTCCTCAGCACTGGGATTACAGGCATGTGCCACCATACCTGGTTTCAGAGGCCACCTTGGCATGCCTCAGGGCAGGGCTGGCATGGCATGTGGTACTGGGGATCGAACCCGGGTCCTTGCACTTATCTAGGCAGGTGCTTAGACTTCTGAGTTATCTCTGCAGTCCCTAAATGAAGTGTTTTTTTTTTTTTTCTTTTAAGGAGAACTTAATAAAACAAAAACAATACAGAACTTCAAAACAAGATGATAGCAAATTAACAAAGGTTGTTATATTATATGTTGTTTTATTCAAAGCAATTGTTTGGATTACCAGATATAGCAGCTGAAGATACCCAAAAATGCCTATTTGCTATTAAGTTAAATAATTTCTAAGAAATTAGCATTGTTTTCCAATGGTTATAAGAAAACCTCTAGAAGGTTATGAGTCTAGAGAAAATATAAATGTGTGCTATCAGTAAATAATTAAGCCTAAGCCATCAAGGTTAAGTTTGCTGAATACTTACCAGGTCCCTTGCATCAGTATTCATCAGCTTTAAAGCCAGAAATTCTCATGTAGCACCTATTCCCCATAAGGTATAGGGTAGGTAGAGAATGGGAGGATGTGTATGACGTGGTTGATGATGGACATAAAAAATGAAAAAAAATGGGACTAATTTTGATTTTTAGAGAGGTATTTGGATATGTTTATTCATTATCTAAAAAGAATGAAAAGAAAAACAATCTGTTTGAGAAAGAATGCACTAGAAGTTGAAACTGAAGAAATACTCAGAAGGTTCCCAGGCAATGGTGAATGAGAGAGAAGGCCCCTAGGTGCTCCAGTGTGGGCCCCAGCTCACATTTCAAACAAGGCTAAGAGCCTGATAGATGTCATGTTCTGGTCCAGGAACCCAAGGGCTCACGGGTAGTAGGGCAGAGCAGGCTGGGACTCTGCAGGTGTCACAGCACAGTGAACTTAGCCCAGCTCTACCATGCCCAAAGGTCAATAGCAGAAAACCAATAAACTCGCCAATTACTGAGCCGGTAATTATCAGATTCTCTTGGGCAGGTTAGGAAATGAAAAGAACGATATCTTCTCTTTGTCTCCTCTTCCACCAATTTTGATTCCGTCACACTTAACAGAGCTTTGTGGCATAGGCATTATTATTCTCATTTAATAGAGAGATCTGGGTTTAACCTTAGAAAGATTAAGAAACATTGACTATGAAACCTATTTAACTTCAGAGATTATGATCTCCTCCTTTTCCATTTGAAGATTATTTTCTCATTAGAGAAAATGAAATGAAAACAGGAGTAGACTGTTACTGCTTTCATCTGTCACCTGTTTACATAAAACCAACTGCCCATGAGATGAATGTCTCCTTAGGTTATCCTTCTGGTCCTGTATTTTGTCTTTATTATCTCTCATTGAAACAAGAATGGAGGGAAAATATTGAATTTGTATTTTTTGGGCACATAGCTGTGTGCTGTTTTTATATACTTTTTCTCTCCCTATGAAATAAGTATCATTTTATCATTACATAAAAACCTAACCTATACACAAAGAAATAATCTACTTGTCCCAGGTTGTACATAATAAGCACTCTAATTATCAACTGTTTCTTGTGTAGTAGTGTATGTTTTATTGTTTATTGGCTTCTTTTTCATTAATTCTAAAGTACTCATTGAATGCTTTTGATATTTATGCAGTTCCTGACTTTGTTCTGAGGACTTGACACATGTAGAACAGAGTTTGAACTAAAAAAATTTAAATTCTAATGGCAGCAATGAGACAGTCGATAAGTAAGTTAGGCATAAAGTGAATTTTCTTTTATCTTGAGAATATGTACTTTCCAAATTCAAATTTTAGATTCTGTTTCAAGATAAGATTTGGTAAACACAGGCCAACTTTTCTCTCCCACTGAACACAACCATAAAACCTGGATGCAATGCCTGACACAGCTGTGTGAGGTCTGTGAAAATTAAGTGTCAATAGGCAAATGAGGAAAAAGACAAGCATTCAAAATATCACCCAACTGCTGATTTTAATCAAGAATTGCAATCCCAAAATATAATATTCAAACTACACAGAACACAATTCAAAATTGTTCAGCAAATAAAGAACCATGAAAATCTCAACTTGTATGGGAAAAAACAACCGACAGACACCCGCAATGTGATGACACAGATGTCTGAAAGTATCTGACGGATTTTTAAAGTAGTTATGATAAAAAAAATACTCAAACCAGCAATCAGAAACACAGTTGAGACAAAAGTTAAAATAAAAGTATCAGCAAAGACACTGAAGACATAAGAAAAACAAATGGAAATTTTAGAACCAAAAATACATAGGAGCCAGAAAGAAAAATACCCAGCAGGGGAAGGTATACCAAGAATCCTGACGACAGAGAAAAGAGACAGAGAACTTTAAGGTACCAAGAGGGATATGCAGTCCCTTCTTTGGGACCCAAGTACTGAGCCTCTTAAATGCTCATATCTACAACCACAAGTTTACAAATAATAGTTGTTGCTTTGGGAATAGTTTCTCAGCATTTTCTCTTTGTTTTTTCACCCCTTGAATTTCCAGTATTATTTTCTTTCTATTGATGAAACACATTTTGGTGGGAACATTAAACGACACAACCATTTTGAAACAATTCTACTCCTGGGAATTTGCCCAAGAGAAATGAGAATGGAAGTTCACAAAAAGGATATAAAAAAATTTAGAGAATTTTTATTTATAATAGTTCCCAATGAGAAACAACTCAGATGTCTATCAACAGAAAGCAACAAATTCTGGTATATTTATACAACAGTGCATTACTCACCTTAAAAAAGAGCACATTATTGATAAAGACAAAAGGATAAATGAGTCTCAAAAAGTTATGGGCAGTAAAGGAAGCCAGATATAAAATAAGTATGTGTGTTATGACTGCATTTATATGAAATTCCAAAACAGGCAAAATTAATGTGTAGTTAAACAAATCGGAACAGTGGTTGCTTCTCTACAGGGGTACAGGGTGGAAGGTAGCTACAGACTGACTAGGTGGTAGCCTGAGACAACACTTAGTGATGGAAATAAATACTCTGGTGGAGATGTGGGGTACAACCTTGAAGGAGGCTGTCAAAACTCACTGAATGGTACTCCCAGAAATATACCTAAGGTATATGTTGAAATACTTAAGGTGCTAAGCTTTTATTAGAATGCTATCTTTAAAGAATATTTTATAGTCTTTGATCACTAGGAAAAGCCAATCCTTTCCATAACTTTTGAAATATGTTGTTATAAAATAGAGGGCATGTGTTTTCTAACTAAAATTGTTAGGCCTTTAGATAATATGGTGAGCATCTCCCAAGGTGCCAGTCATGTTCACATTTTCAAACAGTTTGGGAGGATAATTTGTCTTGGCATTTAATTTATATTCCAAGTACATAACAGTGTAAATATTTCTGCATTTGAATTTAGTTCACTTTAATAAATATTACTGAGCATAAATGTGAGAGACAAGGTACTAAATGACACAAAATACCCAAGGCAGATGACATAGAGTTCTTCTCTTGACTGTGAATACCATGTGGTTTAAAATAAAATACCAAACAATTATCATATAATGTGAAGAAGTTTAAAAAGTATAACAGATAGTCAGCAAAACCTAGAACATGCACAGTACATTTCAGAAATGTGAGGTATTTTCTCTAATATCTTTATTTGAAAGTCACTCTAAGTTAATAATGTCACTTTTTAACTCCCAGCCTATTTGATGTACCAGTTCTGTGCTCCAAGCAAGCATAACTAGAAGACATTGGTGGTTTCACCCCCCTTTCCTATTAATCCTAATGATCATAAATAGCATTAGCATATGTGACTTAAATGTCACACATCCATGAGATGCCCACCTTACACAAGGTAGACAATGTGACTTCCCATTGAAAAGACACTAACTTCTTTCCAAAAGAATTTTGAAAGCTAATTACCCTAAATATTATCTAAGCAGCAATTAGTAACCATAATTTCCCCCTGAAAGAGCATCCGTGAGATACTTCTTCTTGAAGAATGAGGTATCAGTGTGGCAAGATGTTCTTAACAGAAGTCACAGGCATCAATAATTCGCTACATGTGCAAACAAAAATTCTATAAGTAAACTCAGAATCTGTTATAGCTTTTGCTTTTTTTATCCTCCTTTCTATCAATGTTACCTATGCTGAAGAAAGAATAGTAGGGAGAGAATGGGGAAAAGTTGAGGCTTCAATAAAGCCTGCATATTCAGAAATGTAGTTTTTTAAGATCATTCCTTCTACTGAACATAAGCCTGCCGTTATTATCAATAACATTGAGCTGTTAGGTTGTCCAGCTGGAGAATAATGCTGAGGGTTTAAGTCGCTCTGTCACTAGTGTTTTATAAAGAATGTTCCCTCTTCCTGTTAAAGATTCATTCTATTTCTCCTTCATGACCCAAGGGGTATATAACTTTCAGTTTCCGTTTAGCATTAACAAGGCGGGTACTGTTTCTAGCCATATACTCAAAAAATAAAATCCCCAAAACTCTAACTCGGAAATTAAACAGATTTCTAAAAATGGAGTGTCTATCACTCAACTAAAGTCTGTCTCTCAGGAATTAAGCGAGAATAAGACGGCCTCCTCTGTGTCCTCCCTCCCTAGCCATCACGGCTGATGGATTGGAGATGTCGGCTTGTCAGGTCTTATTGGGTGCTACCTGATGTAAGTCCACACTGAGGCAGTAAAAATCTGTTTGCAGTCAGCTCTTTTAATAAGTCCCAGCAAACAGGAGGAAAGCAGATCTACTCAGTAAGATGCTTCCTCAGATATGGTGAGGGAAAATAGTCCGCGACAGAGGCTTGATACGGAGATTTTTAAACAAAGAACAATTCTTTCTTGAGCAAAACCAGGGAGAAATAGTTTCCCTGGGGGTTTGGGGATTCTAAGAAATATTACATTTCTATGCTTATGATTTAAAGTTGACCTAGACTGTCCATTCTTTGAAAAGGAGGTCAGATCTCCTCTACAAAATGTCCCTATTCTTGAGCCCCGCTGGGTCTTAAACATCCTGTGGGTTCTGAACTTCCGATGATGAATAACACTGATGCTTCCTTTTAATCTCAGACCCCAAAGAGAGGCTCTGGGAGGTTACTCAGGCTTCCAGCCCCCTCCAAGAGGATAAGAAAGACTGAGGAGATCAAAGATGCCAGGGACATACTGTGTCACACAAAGCTCTTGAACCTTTACACAACCAAAGTAGTTTCCCTGGAGGTTTCAGAATTCCAAAAATACATTTCCATTACACTATCACCACATTGCTAAGCTCAAATAAAGTTTTGAAGACAGTGTCTAATTTTTTCAGATATCCCCATTCGTAATGCCTGGCACATCACTAGATTACTATAGTATGGTGTGGATCTTACAGGGTCAAATATTTCTGGAGGTTGGTGGTAAGGGTTTAAGGTGAAGACAATAATAAAAAAGAACGATGAAATGTTCACTAATAAGATGGAGTTAAAATGTTTTCAATGACCTGAGAGAGTAACATATTCTGAAAAAAGTATTATGTATGTATTAGCTCATTCACATTTCTGGAGCCTCTTTTATCTTCCCCCACGTGATGCTTCTAGAAGGTGGCGAATGTGGCCGAGAGTGCATTGCAAGAGTCAGGCTAGCAGTATTCAAGTGACACTGATTGCACCATTAGACTGAAAATACTTTTCTTTCTGTTGGGAGTTACTAAAAGAATGACTGCCAAAGTTCTTAATAATATAAGGCTTTTCAGGAATAGTCTTGCACAGAAGGTTAAAAACTCTCTTCATTTCTAACTCTTAAAACAAGTAACACAAAATAAAGTCAGTGTTTTGAATAAATGAATGTGTTGTTGCATAAACAAAATGAATACATGAGTGAATGAGTTACCAAATGGCTCATTGAACTACATTTTTCTGCCTCGTACAATAGCTTCTGATTGTACAGGTAAAACTCACATCTTATAAAATCTGGGGTTTTTGTTCTAATAAAATTATCTCCAGGAACCTGAATTGTGATCTTGCAAACAAGCATTATAAGATTATGTGAACTCCGGGAACATATTGCAAAGTGTGATTCCCCGAGGCCACAGAAAAATAAACCTAGCTATGATGACGTCATAAGAGCAAGTCCTTTTCTAAGCCATTATAAATTTCCCCAGAGTTGGAACCAGAACATCTGTGGAAGCAGAAGTTTATCCTTATGTAGGTGATCATGAGGTCGTTTCTTCAGGATTTGGTTTCTCCCCTACGATAACTATTCACACGTCATTATCTTTTCCCCATTAACCACTGAGCTAGTAGTCACACATTTTAAAAAGACTGTTCTAAAAAGAAAAAGAAAGAAAAAACACAGCTAAAGCCCAAAAGGGCAGTTAGTGACCTAAACCATCATCAGGTTAAAAATTCCTTGGGGATAAGAGTATATATAATTTATCTCTGTTATCTACAGCAAGCTTAATTAAAATACTGTATAAAATAGACTTCTGATAAATGTCCATTGATTAAATGCAGGGTTGAGACAAGGATGCCACAAAAGGAAATAAATATTGTGCGACTTTAGAGGTAGGACATCAAAGCGTGGGCAGGTGGAGTCAGAACAATTCACACAGGAGAGGGGACTTACATAATGGCTGTGCCATGAGTCAGTGCTAAGACGTGTACAAGCGTTCAGAATCATTAGCAGCCCTCATGGCGGCAACTAATATAAGGCTTTTTTCTTTCTTTTTTTAATATCTTGGTTTTTGAGAAGGATCCTGGCTGTATGGACTGCACATTTCATTGTGACCGTGAACCCAAAGGGGTCCTAGAGATGCTGTGTAAGATGAAGCACTTAGAAGAGTCATCATGCAAGAGGTTGACGTTGAATTTTTCAAAACTGTTGAAAGGAGTCTGGGATGGAGGTGAAAAAGAAAAGTGCAAGGCAAGAAACGCTTTCCATGAAAGAAGCTTTCATTTCTCACATTTCTTGTTGAAGGATTAATCTGTCCTCTGAGAGTGAGTGTCATAAGATGTTCCCGAGGAAACAAAATAGATGGCTTCTGGTAGTGTCAAGTGTCCCTGTCATTCTCGTCCTGCCCTCTCCACACACGGTGGTCTTAATTCTACAATCTTTGGTGTCTGTGTCTCTATCACCTCCACTTGCTGTGCCAACCTCAGCATAAGGTCTTGGTTCTTTGATCATAAAAATAACTAGACAATTATTTTATTTTGTGCAACCTCAGAAAATAAGAACAACAGGGTCTTATTATAAAGGGGAATGAAGAGAAAATAGTCAATTTTACTCCATTTCCAAAGTAATGAATATGTTTGAATTACATTAGGCCATTTGTGTAATATTCAAACATCCCAGAAACCCTTAAATGTAGGAATGCCTCTGTTTTACAGCTGGTAAACTTGAGGAGCAGCCAGTTTTCTATGAGCCCCAAGTCTCCTGGAATTTATAACTGAATCTGGCCAACTCTAAAATATACGGTAAATCAGAAAGCAGCAGAATATGGAAACTTCTGGTACTTAAAAAATTCTGATTTTCAGTAAAAACAAGGCAGTGTGGAATAATGAGAGAAAATTAAAATGTAATTAAGAACGTTGCATACCTCCAGACCTGGGATAAATTGCTCTCCTGAGCCTCAATACTCTCCTGTATAGCCCCTATAACATGGAACAATAGGCACTACCTGACAATTCAGCAGCACACACCATGCAACCCTTGTGAATATGCCTAACCTTGTAGGTGGTAGCAAATCTTTAAGCCATAAGCATTCAATAAATATTTTTGAATGATAATCAAATAGTAGTGAGAGAACCTACGTGCACCATGTTCTTCTTCCCAGACCTTTTTTACTGAGACTGATCTCATTTTTAAGGATCTCCTATCTGTCCACCACTCCAGAGACCATACTACCTTTGTATTCACTGTAGTGAAAAATATAACAATATTGACAGTGGAGGTAAAATCATAGCTTGGGGGTAGGCACAGGGATCCAAAGTGGAAACTAGACTCCTCTTTCTGAAAATTACAATCTCTTTTTCCTCTTTGTCTCCCCATAACATCTCCAGTGGCTACAGTTCACTTTTAAAGAAGAAGGAACTAAGTACATCCCAGAGGGAATGTAGGGCTGGTGGGCAGGTGTGGAAGTAAAGTTTCATCTGGGAAAGATGCCTCCTTCCATTTTGTCCTTAACAACTTCTCTCTCCCTCATCTCTTCCTTTGTCTCTTAAATGGTGAATGGTGAATCCCCGATTCTCCCAGGGAATCTCTGGCATTATGCCTGACAGAGTGACCCAGAGAATGGGCTTCCTAGTCTGAACTCCCCCACCCACTGCCCTGCCCAACTCTTAGCAAGAGCCTTCAGCTCCCACAGCTTTTTATAATTCTCCATAAAAACACCAGAGAGTTTCAGATCTCTTCTCAAGGTGAGACAGAGCCTCACAGGCTGATCATTCAATACATTTAAAGAAGAATATTTAAGGAGAGACTCATAGCTGTGAGAGTCCACACAAGCCCCAAGTGCCAAGGAAGAAGTACCAAGAAAACAAGTGCAAAATCCTGGATGGAGGCACTGTCATAGAAAAGGGGGTAGGGTGACAGGGACAGGAAGGGAACTGTTGCTGGCTTAGACCCAGGTGTAAGTTGCTTGCTTTGCCCTACAGTGTTTTATGATGTTGGGACGCTTCTCTGGGAAACTCTCATGGGAATGGAGATGATAAAAATGTGAAAAAAGAAGCTACCGCATCTGCTGTCCTGCACAGCAGCTTCTGTGGAGAATCTGGAAGGCCCTCTGGTCAATCGTACTAGGGAGGGAAACTCTGTCACATGAGCCTTATCTTAGTAGGGATCAATGCACAAAGATAGCATGGATCACGTGACTCGAGTGTGCTAATTTAAAAAGGAGCACAATTACTGGTTCCTTCACACCACAATGTAAGCACAGAGGGAAAAACACACTTCCATGAGCAACTGGCTCCAGCCCAGCTCTGCGCACAGTGACTAAGATGCCCTTATGCACCAACACATCTACTTGAAAATAGCCAAAATCATTAACCTACCACTGTGCTCTAACACAAGCTAAGCTTTTACCACTGAAAGGGTAGGTCAGAGGCTGCCAGCCACATACCCACACATCTGCTTTTATGCAAATTCACCAGAACTGCCTCTCATTCTATGGGATCACTTACACACACTCCCTGTTCTCAGCATCTCTCCTGTTCTACAATTTCCTAGAGCCAGGCGCTCACTTGCACCCAGATCCCCCAGAGCCAATCCATGCCTATACACAGCCCTTCTCTCTAGCTCTCTCTCCTGCACACTGATCTGATCCATCTACCTCCCAAAGTTGAATGAACACTCAAGTGTAGATCTGCTCCCTAATTGGTGTACTAGTCATGTCAATCAGAAAACTATTTGACCAACAATCAGATAGATATTAATACATATTAAGCTGGGGATGTAGCTCCGTGGCAGTGTACTTGCCTAGTATACACAAGACCCTGGCTTCAATCTTTAGCTTTGAAAAAATTTTTAAAAGGTATCAATTGGGACCGGAGAGATGGCTCAGTAGAATAAGCACTTCCCTGGCAAGTGCAAGGGTCTGAGTTCAAACCCCAGTTCTGCCAAAAAAAAAAAAAGCATCAATTTATCAGGTTTTTCAGTTAAACACTCAGGCAAGGGCCTACACTTGAATCTAGTTACTCAAATAAATATATAAGCATAAGTTAAATAGGCATCAATTGTAATGTGTTGTAAATTTGTAAGGTGAATACGGTTTCTTTTCAGAAAATGTCTAAATTCTTTAATAAATTGTAAGGCCTATTTGATATGTGACAGAGGGCCAACTAAGAGAATCCTTCCTAACAATTAGCATGGTGATAGCATTGGTTTATCACCTGTCACCACAAGACACAAGGCAACATCACATGAAGTAGAAACCATCACTGTAGCACAATACCCAGGGATCTTAGCACAGCCACGCCAGCATTTTGGTTCACTGTCTGGACATCTCTTTTCATGCGTAAAACTTCTGATAAGCCCAAAACACAGACACCAAACTCTCATAGCTACTTTTGGCACTGTTATGCTGCAGAAATCTATTCTGATGTTAACTTGTGCCCTTTATAGTGTGGCTATCTGAGGGCAACAGGGTCAGATGGCAATTATTTTTTACTTCACAGAAATGGAAGGCAATTCGCTAGGTCAGTCAGTCCCATTAATTGCTGTTCCTGCCCGTTAAGATTCTGGAACCTCTGCCTGCAAGTATTCAGAGTTGTGAAATGCAACAATAGTGTGTGACTGCAGAAAGCCTCTAGTTTCTGTGAAAGAATGGAAAAAGTCAGGTGTGATGGTGCATGACTGTAATCTCTGCACTCTGGGAGACTGAGGCAGGAACATTGCAAATTTAAGCCTAGTCTGGGCAACACAGTGACTTAGCAAGACTCTGTCTCAAAATAAAAATTTAAAAAGGGATGGAGATGTAGCTCAATACTAAAACCCCAAGTTTAATTCCCAGTGCTGCAAAGAGGGTTGGGAGAGGACAATTAACTCAAGCCATGGGTTCCTGTGTGGAACTGAGGAAGAGGCAGCCCCCACAATGACAGCATGGGAAAAGCACTGAAAGATGAACTGGCAAATGGGAATCTGAATTCCTAGGACTGATGGAGACATAAGTAAATGTCCAGGCAGCCTATTTTTGTCTAATTAAAAAGTAACCCTCTCATGTGGATAATCCCCTGGCTTGTGTCACTTCCCAGGTACCTGTGGCCTGGCATCTGTCACAGAGAGTCTGGCTCCTCAGTTCTGGCATAGCCAACCAAATAGTCTTTCTTCTCTCATATACCCAGTAAAAACATTGTGCCTCCTCCAGCAGTGTATCAGATTGGCTACACCAGTGGACAAGAATTACAGGGATGGAAAGGAATGTACTTTAGATGTAAAGTTAGCTGAGGTCAGAAGTCCTCCTCAAGGTCTTTCAGGAAAGCATTTAATTCAGCAGCAAATTTATGCCCTTGTGAATGGCCACCAACAATACAGTAAGCTAAGAGTCACACTGAGGCCAGCAAGCAAAGTCTAGTCTGTTGAAGAAATGTGAACTAATGTCTCTGATTGGCTTCCTTCTACCAGCAGACTCTGGAAGACCTAGAGAGGCAAAGGATGAAGTTCAGTCTACATACTAAACTAACACACACACACACACACACACACACACACACACACCATAACACACATATTCTTATTTTTATAAAGGACTTCTAGAATTTCCTCCAGGAAGAGCCCAGGTGTGAATGAGGGGCAGAAACCAGGAGCAAGACTAAAGAAAATATCTGAATAGTCTCTGACAGAAGAAGTATGACTTTTACTTATTCCTACTGCATACCATATCCTGGGATAAGTATTTCAGAAATGCATATGACTGAGTTAGAAATAGAGCATCTATTCATGACACTGACATCTAAAATTAATAAACTGGGCTGATGAGATAGCTCAGTGGTCTAAAGTGCCTGCTTAGGCAAGCTTAGGCAAGCAGGCATCGACCACAGTTCGATCCCTGGCACCACATGCTGAGCCGGCCCCGCCCCCAGGGTGGACTGAGCCAGCCGCAAAAGTAAATAAATAAATAAATAAAAATAACAATAATAAACTACCACCACAAATTAATTTTTTTTTAAATATTTATTTATTTATTTATGTGTGTGTGGCCAGCTCAGCCCACCAGGGGGCGGGGCAGGCTGGCATGTGGTGC
>NDGM010986325.1:0-10186 GCA_002564305.1 Octomys mimax | reverse complement strand
ACACACACACACACACACACACACACACACACAGAGTACTAAAACTAGCAAAAACAATGCTCCAAGGAAAATTTATTTAATACATATTATCACATTAAAGAAAAAGACACAAAGGCTGGTTGTGGTGGTAAACAACTAAAAATCCCAGCACTTAGAAGGCTGAGGCATGAAAATCACTATGAATTCAAGGCTAGACTGATCTACACAAGTGATTTCAAAGCCAACCTTAAATTTATGTACATAGTAAGATCCTGTCTAAAAAAGATCCACAACAGGGCCTGCAATATAGCTCTGTGGCACAGCATCTGCCTGGCAAGTACAAGGTCTTAAGTTTGATTCAAGATACCAAAACAAAGCAAAACAATCATCTAACTCCACACCTGAAGGAAACGAGAAAAAGAACAAACTAAGTGCAAAGCTAGAGATATAATAAAAAAAAAAAAATAAGAGACCCAATGTTGTAAGAAATAGTTACTTGAGTAGAGCAACAAAACAAACTTTTAGCTACCCTGACAAAGGGGGGGGGGGCAAAAAAAAAAAAAAACAACGAAACTCAAAATTACCAGAACCAGAACAGAAAAGGAGACTGCTACAGATGTTCACAGAAATAAAAATGATAGGGCCGGGCAGATAGGTCAGTAAAATAAGCACCTGCCTGGCAAGCGCAAGGTTCTGAGTTCAATCCCCAGTACCACAAAAAAGAAAGAAAGAAAGAAAGAAGATTCTAAAAGACTACTGTGAACAGTTTTATGTTACAAAATTAAGTACTTAGCAAGTTAAAGTAGATAAACAAAACTGACTCAAGAAGCCTACAAGAGATACACATCTATCACAAATCCCTTCAAAAAAATAAATAGAACAAGGAGTATTTCTTAGCTCATGTAATGAAGCTAGCAAGTTTCCCAAACCAGTCAAGCAAATATATCACAGAAACTACAGACTAATACTTCAATGGCTATCGCTACAAAATCTTTAACAAAACAGTAGCAAACTCAACTTATTGAGAGAACCATCCATGATGATCAAATGGGATTTATCCCAGTAATGCAAAGATGGAAATCAATGTAACATACTCATTGACAGATTAAAGAAAAAGGATTGCATGCTCCTCTCTATTCTTCTGGTGACACAGTAGGCAATTTACAAAATTTAATATTCCTTCATGATAAAAACACTCAAAGATTTAGGAATAGAGCATGGTAAAGGGTATGAATGAGAGAGAAAAAAACACCCATCAGTAACAGTACACTTACTGGTGAAGGACTAAAAGCTTTCAACTTAAGAACTGGAACAAAACAAAGATAACTGTTACCACTTCCTGGTTAGTGAAGGCAAGGAAAGAAATAAAATACATGTAAATTTAAAATAGGAAGTAATTATTTACATAAGATATACTCTTATGTGTACAAATATCCTAAGGAATTCACCAAAAACTGTTAAGAGCTAATTAATGAATAGAGCAAACCTACAGGATATAATATGAACACACAAAAATCAGATGTATTTCTGCAATACCAATAATTAAAAAACAGAACCATTTCATTTAAAGTAGCATAAAAACTTCCTAGGTAATACATTTAACCAAGGAGGTGCAAGAGGTATGTAAAAAAAAAAAACTATAGTGTTGAAAAAAATTAAAGAACCCTACATAAAAGACTATTCATACTGTAAGACTTTCTATTCTTAAAATAGTAAAGC
Organism: Octomys mimax; assembly: GCA_002564305.1. NCBI lineage: Eukaryota > Metazoa > Chordata > Mammalia > Rodentia > Octodontidae > Octomys > Octomys mimax. The sequence goes on along the minus strand of NDGM010986325.1, from coordinate 8,488 downwards.
AATATATAGATCTGATGCAATTTTCATCAGGAAAAAAACAAACAAACAAACAAAAAAAAACTGATCCTGAAAAGCACATGGAATTACGTGGGACTCAAAAAGTTGAAATATTCATACTTCCCACTTTCTTTTTCTTTTAAATGTATTTGGTTGTGACAGGGTCTCACTATGCAGCTTGGACTCGTGTTGATCCTCCTGCTTTTAGCCTCCCCAGCGCTGGGATTACAGGCATGTGGCAGTACGTCCAGACTCTGTCTGGGCAGCTCAGCCAAGCCTGGGGGCGGGACTAGCATGGCAGTGGTGCAGGGGATGGAACCATGATCTTTGAGGTTGCCTAAGCCTGCCCAAACAGGAGCTGTAGTCCCCTGAGCTATTTCACAGGCCCCCACTTTCAAAGCTTATAACAAAACTACATTTAAGGGGGCCAGGATGATGGCTCAGTAGAATAAACACTTGCCTGGCAAGCGCAAGGGTCTGAGTTCAATCCCTGGTTCCACCAAAAAAACAAAACAAAAAACCCACAAAACACCATATTTAAAACTATATGCTACTAGCACAAAGTTAAAGAAGATCTATCTAACTATCTATCTATCTATATCTCCCTGGACAAGAAGCAAAGAGCCCAAAAATAGACCTCTATATTTACAATTAATTGCTTTTCACCAAGGACGCCAAAACAAAAGGAAAAAGAACAGCCTCTTTAAATGGTACTGGGACACTGGAAAACCACATAAAAATAAATGGTAGACCCCCTACCTTATGGCATATATATTAATTCAAGGTGGATGAAAAATTTAAACATAAAAATACAAACTATAAAAATTTTAGAAAAAAATATTGAGGTAAGTCTTCCCAACTTTTGACTTGGCAAGTCTCTGTGATGACATCAAAAGGATTAACATGATGAAATTGTATTTCGTTAAATCTAAAATGTATGTACATTGAAAGACATTATCAAGGAAATGGAAAGGAAAGTCTATGGAATTGGAGAAAATAGTTGGACATCATATATCGAATAAGAGTTTAGTATTTAGGATATTATTAGAAGCTTAAAATTCAACAAGTAAAGGACAGGTAGCCCAATTCAAAAATGGACAAAATGGGTAAATAAACATTTCTCCAAAGTGTTCAAATAGCAGATGAAAACAAACTCATCATTATAGGGCTATGCAAAATTAAAACCACAATACACCATTTCATGCCTCTAGGGCAGCTATAATCAGAAAAAGATTAAGAAAGAAACAGAAACCAGGTGAAGTGGTCCACCCCATAATCCTAGCATGATGGGGTGGGGAGACCCTGAGGCAGGAGGATTGCCAGTAGGCCAGCTTGTACTAAATATTAAGACCGTGTCCCAAAAAAAGAAAATAAAGATTAAAAAAGGAAAATAGCAAATATTGGAGAGAACATTTTTTAAAAAAAGGAAGGGTTCATACACCACTGGTGGAAATGTGAAATGGTTCTCAACATGTAAGCATAGAACTACTCTCTATCACCTAACAATTCTACTATGTATATATGCCCAAAATAATTAAAAACAAAGACTTGTATACAAATACTCATGAAAGTATTATTTATAAAAAATACCTAGATTGCAAAGATAGAAACAACTCAATTGTCCATTAATTGATTAATGAATACATAGCATGTGGCATAGTACACAGTGGAATATAAAGCTATAAAAATACAATCATCCATTGGTATCTGTGAGAAGACTGGTTCCAGGCCTCCTTTTCCACCTGGGCACATAGCAAAATCTTTGAACACTGATGTCTCTGATTTAAAATAGCACAATATTTGCATATAAAAGATCTTAAACCTCTATATACTTCATCTTTAGGTTATTTATAATACCCAATATCAAAACTATTGTTTATGGAATGACAAGGCAAAGTCTGTGTATGTTAAACACTATTTTCCAATTTTTTTAAATATCTAGTTGGTTGAATCCATGGACAGAGAACCCAGAAACACAAAAGATCAAATGCATTCATTGATATATGTTACAACATGAGTCAATCTCAAAAATATTACTCGAAGTGGAAGGAGATATTAAATGTCACACACTGTATAATCTCATTTATGTAAAGTATCCAGAACAGGTAAATCCATTAGACAGAAAGTAGATTTTGGTTTCCATAACTAGAGTTTTCTTTCATGGTGATAAAATACTTTTTGAACTAGATAAATATGGTTGCATATTATGAATGTACCAAATGTCATTTAATGTCATAAAATGCCTATCTTATGTCAAATATTTACATGAAGCTAAGAGAAATGAAGACATATGTCTACTGTCCACAACTGTCCAGAGTAGTTTTACTTCTTATAAAAATGGTAAGCAAACCAAAATTGCCATTCACTGACACGTGTCAATATATTTACTGAAACTTGTTGAACTGTAGGCCTACAATAGGTGCATTACAAGCTAAATTACCAAATTTTTTTTTTTTTAAAGATAAAAATATACATTTAGGGCCAGCAGATAGCTTAACAGACTAAGTGCCTGCTTAGGCAAGCACAGGGTCTGGGGTTTGATCCCTGGCAGCACATGCATGCCGACTCCGCCCTCAGGCATACTGAGCCAGCCACTGAGTCTGGACTGAGTGCTGGGGAGGCTGAAAATAGAAGTTTGAGCTGCATAGTGAGACCCTGTAGCAAATACAAAAAATCCAAACATATACATATATATATATATATATACACACACACATACACACACAATGAAATTGTAAATTTATATTAACTTAAATGTACAAACTAGTCCTCAGGAAACCAGTACTTCTCTGCCTCCACATATTGGCTGCATATGCCTATTATTCATCTTTCTTTATGATTCCAATATTATCCCAGCCTGTAAAAAGATCTTTTCAGTTTTGCTTCCCAAATCCTACATCTCAACTTAAAAAATTCAACAAATCATGTGAATGGTCTAGACCAGCAGTTTCCAATCTTTTTGGTACCCAGTACAAATTTTATGGAACAAAATTTTTCCACTGTTAGGAGGTGGGTGGTGTTTTGGGATAATCCAAAGGAGAGTGGAACATATGTATGTACATTCCCAGGAGAATGTAATACTACTGCTGGTCTGACAGGAGGCTGAGCTCAGCTAGTGATGGGGAGCTGCTGTAAACGCAGATGTACCTTTGCCAGCCTGCTGTGCAGCCCAGTTCCTCTGAGTTCATTTGCTTGAAGGTTGAGGACTACTTTACATACTCAAATATTACTTTGGCTGTGCTTGATGGGGTATTAGTATCACATGCTCTGTGGACCAACGCCATTCACTAGGTTTTACAATGCCTGTCCAATATTAGGCAGGTTTTTATAAAAAGGAATATGAACAAGGTTAGATCAAAGTCTTCACTGTTCAAAGAGGAAAAACAAACTTTCTTAATCCCCTCACTCTTTGAATAAAGTCACTTTTAAAAATAATACACAACAATGTATCACTCTTATAATTTTAATACTGCATAAAGCTGAAGCCAAGTACATTTTAAAAGTTCCTGAGCTAGGCACAGTGCACACACCTCTAATCTAAGTACTTAGGAGGCTAAGGCAGAGGAGGACTGGATCACCAAGAGTCCAAAGCCAAACTGAGCAGCGCAAAGAGCTCAAGGTCAGCTATACCGAGAGACTGTCTCAAAGACAAAACATGACCAAATCAAAGTTACTTCTTTTTCCATCTCCTTCCTCTCTCCTCCCCTTCTATTATGCATCTGTACCAACTCTCCGTGAGAAATGTATATACTACAAACATATATTAATAAAAATAAAAATTTAATTTAAAAGTACCATTAAAGGTCTGTCATCTTGACAGGTCTGCAGTGGTAGTTGCTGCTCTCCAGGATCCACGCTGTGGCCCAAAGATGACAGAAGAAGAAAGATGCCAGAAAGTTGGCCAACAAAAAGACCCAGTGAACAAATCTGAGGGCAAGGCCAAAAAGAAATGGTAAAGAAGTGGTCCAAAGGCAAAGTTTGGGACAAGCTCAACAACCTGGTTCTGTTTGATAAAGCTACTTACAACAAACTCTGTAAAGAAGTTTCCAACTATAAACTTATAAAGTCTGCTGTGGTCTCTAAGAGACTGAAGATCAGTGGATCACTGGCCAGAGCAGCCCTTCAGAAGCCCCTTGGCAAAGGGCTTATAAAGTTGGTCTCAAAGCAGAGCTCAAGTTATTTATACCAGAAATAGCATGGGTGGAGATGCCCCGCCACTGGTGAAGATGCATGATGATTAAGTTCAACCAGGTGTACATTTTGAAAAAATAAAATTGTATTATTAAATTAAAAAATCATTTAACAACAAATATAACAAAGGTATCTCAATTCTTCATGCTAGTGTCAAGACAATGATTGTGAGAAATGAATTTAGAATAAATGAATAACAACAAATATTCCTTTTGATTTTTCTCAATTTAGTATCTTCTGAGCTTATGATTTTAATACTTATTTTCCCATATTAGTGAAATTTATTAATATCACTAAAATCTGTACTTAAGTACAGAGAATTGTATTCTATCATATCAGGGGAAAAAATTAGTTTCTTTTTTAACTTTTTCAGTCATTAACCCAAAACATAAAATGCTAAATTGTTAAAGTAGCAAGTACTCAGCAAACACAAAATTTCAGTTCTTACAAACTGAAATTTTAGTACTGTTTTGTACTAAACAATGCAAACAGAAAGATGAGGACAAGAGCTCTCAATTTAGTGCTATGTTTATAACCAGATTTGCACTGAGGAAAAATCACTTAGCCCAGGAATCTAGAAACCATCTGGGTAAAATCTTGAGTGGAAATTAAAATACAGAATATATTTGTAGAATTGTATTAGTAATGATGGAACACCAGCAGGTCAGATATGAGTGCTGCAATGTTACTACCATGCTTGGAAGCAGAGTTTGGAAACAGTTGGTGAAGGGCTTTACGAAAAAAACTGAGATTTGAACTATACAGGCTAGAACATGTCACATCAATAGTTTTTTTAACATGCAATATTTGGAAGGGAAGGCCAAACAGACTTTTGAAAGGACAAATTTAAATCTAGTTTCTGATTTTAGTTGAAGCAATTTATTAGTGAGAGCAAAATTACTGAACCTGTAAACCTGTGTACTTATCTGAAAATAACTATTTCAGTGATATTGTGAAGATCAATGATAACCTATGATACTACAATGTTACTCAACACAATAGGAGGCATTTTTATGAGCTACCATACACCATCAACTGGTTAACTCACTTAATTCGAACAGTAATACAGAGACATTCGTTAACTAACAAGTGACAGAGACAGGGCTCAAACCAAAGCAATCTGGCTCCAGTTCAATGTCCTTAACAATGTATTACCACAGTTCTCTAGGAAAGACCAAGTCATTGTTTTAAAAACTCAGGTAGAATTTTCTAACCTTTCAATTTAATAGGAAGATTAACTGATAAGGGCAGTTTATGGGATTTAAAGTGTAGAAAGCAGCATTTAACAAATCTTCAACCTACTGAATACCTAACAAAATGTGAAACTCATTTATTTATATAGACAAAGCAAAACTCCAAAGAATTCATGGAAGGAAAAGCAACAAATTATATGGAAATTAATGCACAACAGAATCCACTCGTTGGTGGCATATATAAAACATGCAGACTGTGTACAATCCTCCTTAGAAGGGCCATGTCTTTGTTGCAGTTTTCTGAAAACTGTATTTCAACTTCTGTAAGCACTATTTAAATCTCTTCTTCCCGACAAATAACGAAATCAAGAAACAAAGAACAGAAAGATTCCTTAGCAGTGATGGGGGAGGTGGACGAGGCAGCAATCAATTAAGAAATGTTTTCATTCTCAATATTAGTAAATCCTTTAAAAAATAAATGTATACATTCACATGGTACAACACTTTGGGGTTAAAATTATAAAAGCAGCTTAAAAATACCTTTCCCTATAAAGCAACATAAAATGAAGCTGACAAGTTAATAAAGATATAAAACTTCTAAACACTTGAGCTTATGTTTGCCATGCATATCTCAAGTATTTGAAAAGACACGATTTTATTACAGGTTTTGTCCAATATATCAAAAATGACCTCCCCCCCCAAAAAAACAAAAAAACCGTATAAACAACAAACACGAAGGCAAAAGCACTCCTGAATACAGTAATCCCCAAAGGACTCTAAGAAGCCCTTTGGCCAATGAATGAAGAGGGTGAAAAGGCAGGTCAGCGGAACTAAACATTATCCCCATTGTTTGCAAACTAAGACCCTGGCGAAGCACCGCTGTAATTATAGCCGTTTTAAATCAGCAAGAATCTCGGATTTTTGCGGTCCTCGGAAAATGTCAACCGTGAAAAGAAAAGTATCCGGGTTGAAAACACAAAGGCTACTCCGATTTCATTTAAACCTCCACCGCGCACGCGAAGGACTGTCAGTCCCCTGCGGTCCCGCTCCGGGCGCCGCCGCCCCGCGCCCTCCCCCACCGCCCTCCGCCCACTGCGGATTCTGTTACCTGCGGTGTCGCGTCCGCGACGAGATTCCACTACAGTCGAGGCTTCCGCCTGCGAGCCCAAGTGGCAGAAAGAGGACACCGCGACTACGAAGAGCAAGGTCAGGGCGTGTGAACGAGGCTGGGTTTGCGGGGCCTCGTTCACGCACGACGACGCGGAGGAGCGGGGGCGGGGAGACGCTCCCCGCGGCTTCCCACGGTCTCCACGTCGCCTCGCAGGCCTCGTGAGGCGGCCGGCCTCCCGCCCCGCTCTCCCGCCCGTCGGGCCCGCCCTTCTCCCGCAGCACGCGGCTCCTCTCGCTCCCTACCTTTCCACCGGTGCGGCGCGCGGAGTCCCGGCTCCGAGACGAGCCTGTCACTTTGCGCTGCGCACGCACAGCGCCGCGTCCAACGGCTCGCAGGATTCAAATTCGCCCACTTCCGCCGCAACCCGGAAGGAGCGCCCGCCCCACCCCCGCCCGGGCGGCGCGCGTGGGGTGGGCGCCGTGGGCCGGCCGGGCTCCGCTGCCGGGCTGGCTGCTCGGCGCGCCCTCGCTGCGGTCGCCTCCGTCGCGTCTCTCTGCCCGTTGCGGTCCTCGAGGGCGCGGGGCGGGGGTCGCCTCCCCTCTCCCGAGGCTCTCGAGACGCTCCACGGGCCCCGCCGTGGACGGGAGCGCGCCGGGCGGATGTGAGCGCGGGAGGCCCCGAGGCTTTACTCCTCCCCTCGCCCGACGGTAAACAGCGGCCACGGCTGGAACGGAAAAAACAAACCCGCCGCGGGTGCCTCGGGCTGCTGGTTCTGGCAGTCAGAACTTGGGAAAATATTTCCCTCCCTTGCTTTTTTTTTTTTTTTCTTCCTATCTCTTGCTTAAGGAAAACAAAAAAGCCGAGTACAGCGACCACCCCTAACTGAGCCACAAATTAAAAATGAGGGCTCATTTTACAAAAGTAGCATATTTGTGAAATTCGAGGGCTAGCAGTTATTATTTTTAATTAAGAATATATTTTTGGTCCCAAAAGACTGAAGCTTCTGAAGGGAGATATTTGGGAGCCTTAAGAAACTAAAGATTTGGACAAGCGTTTAGATGGGCCGGTGGAGGGAGGGAGAAAGTTAGCTCTTAATCTTGCATGCTGTTTTATTAAACCTTGCAGGTTTTATAAATAATAGTGTTAAATTTATCTGTTGAAACGAGTGTTCCTGTAATCATCAAGTGCTGCAAACAGGTATTAATAATTTAAAGTACAATTTGAAAGATTTACTAGATTTCTAGGAATTTAGTTTACAGATAATTTCATACATGGAGGGTATAAACTGCTCATTGATACACTTTTTAACAGTGGAAAATAGGAAGCAATCTGTGTCTATCAATAGGAAAATGTTGAATCAGAGCTAATGCTCTGTTTTCCTTCTACTATTCACTACACAGGCAGCAGGAAACAGGCAAAGCCACTCTTGGGACCAAGAACCATCCTGCTTACAGGCAATAGCCAAATGCTCCACTGACAGAGAAATTCATAAATCTACTTTGAAAGATTCTTAGCACAACCACCAAAAACAACAAACACAAAGTGCCTGGAGATAAATGTTTAAAGAAAGATATAGGACCTATCATTTTAAATTGCAATTGAAGAGTGTAAATGATTTGAATTTTGATAAAGACTAATATGCATGAATTGATAAATATTGGGGTAAACAAAGGCTGGTAATAGACAATTTATCACACTAGATAGTGAAAGTTACCATAAGCTACTACAAAGAATAGAAGAAAACAAAAAAAAGACAAGAAAAAGGCCCAGTGAGATAGCTCAGTGGATTAATCGGCTGCTTAGGCAAGCTCAAGGACTGGGGTTTGATCCCCAGAATCACATGCTGTGCCAGCCTCCCACCCAGGTGCACTGAGCCAGCCACCGAGTCCAGGCATGGTGGCCCATGCCTGTAATCCCAGCAGGAGGGAGGCTGAAAACAGGAAGATCACCACAAGTCCAGTCTGCGTAGTGAGACTGTACCAGATACATTAAAAAA
>NDGM010986321.1:0-10954 GCA_002564305.1 Octomys mimax | reverse complement strand
GTGCAATGAAACTGGAAATAAATGACAAAAGAAACCAGAAAAAAAACATAAATACATGGAAATCTATCTATTTCCATTCCACTATCACATTAGTAGGCAGCCTTCCCCACTCATTCTGTAGAAACAACCCACAAACCCTCCTTCCAACATACCACACACACACACACACACACACACACACACACACACTCTGTTTGCCCTACCTACCTTACCCTACTTTGCTTTTCTCCACAGCCACTCTCAGCCCCTGCCACATTATTTTCCTGTCAATTTGTTCACTGTCTGCTTCTCCTTAAAGCAAAAGCTTCACAAGGACTGGAGCGCTATTGCTCATCTTATATTGCAGCAATTTCAGTAGTGCCTGACTCATAACAGAGACGTAATAATTACCTGTTAAATAAATAAAAAACATGGCTAGGTGGTAGCAGGCAATATTAGGAGCAACATCTATTGAGTGAAGATTTAAGCTGGTCCTATATATCACAGGCCTTACAATGATCACTTACACACCATGAACACAACTTTAAATATATTGTCTTATTTAGTTATGAAAGGAACCACTTAGAGTAGGTATGATTATTCCCATTGTGCAGGTAGGAAAGCTGAGGCTCAAGTCATCTGCCCCAGCCCATAGAGATGGCAGGGAGTGGAGTCAATGGGATTTGAACTCAAGTTCATTCGATTTAGACTATGTTCTTAACTATGCTCCATAGGTTCAAATGATGCTGATCTGAAAGATATCTGGAATATTTACTATTCAAATGAATTCCAAATTGTGTATCCTAGGAAACAAATAATACTCTTCACTAGATAGCCCTCTAAAGGATCCACCTGTAATCAGGAAGTCAGCTCCATTAGGCCAAGACACACGGTGATTCAAAGGCCATTTCTATTTACCTTCATGATAAAACCTGTGATGTCAACTACCAGGAAGCTGGCCTGCCTGAGTCCCTTCTGCTCCAGCACGCACAGAATGGATTCGCCCCACCAACCACACCAGCGGGCAGAGGCAATGGCAGTGGCCTCCACATGCTTGCTAAAACGCCCATCTGGGATTGAACCGTTGCCAAAAAAGACACATAAAGCTCTCACATGGGCTTGAAATGGTCAACATGAAGACTTTTGTTGCAGTTGGAAAATTATCGTCATTCTGTTTCTTTAAAAATAAGCACACAATCCAGCTTCACTCAGGCAGCTGAGCATTCTGTCACATCGCTTAGGACCCTTGTGACTGAAAGCACAGAATAGCACAAGGGCTTGTGGATGGCACCAAGGCTCCCAGCTGAATTGCTGGACTCAAAGAGTAATTATGTGCTGCACATTTATAAGATATATGCTCATCCCATTTCAAAAGAGGAGACACACCAGCCCGGGGCCCGCAGGGGGCCAAGCACAGGGCCCACAACCACCCACCACCTCTCCACTGAAAGCATCGCTCAGAATCACGGCTTTGAAAACTCCCTTGTATTCTGCAGCACGCACTTCATGCTGTACAAAATAAAAATTAACTGGATATCATATCATTCTGCTTACCTCATTTGGCACAATTCATAGGATAGAAACAGTATTCAGTGGACCTATGCTCTCCCAAATTATTTTCACTGCTGCCAATGGAAGAAACCTGGAGTAAAAGAAAGAAAGAAAAGTTCTTTTGGTCAGAAAAAAGATAGTTTTTTTAAAAAAAAAAGTTTGACTTAGTCAAAAGTCTTCATTCATAGCAGGATTTCTCAGGCTCTCAACTCCCTGGATAGGAGTGGTGAATCCGTGGCATATGTGTTGCAGCCAGTTATTTGTTACCACTGAAAGCTCTAAAAGGTCAGCACCTTTCCACCAAGGGGAAAAAGTGGGGAAAGGACGACCAGTAGATGCTAAATGGGGAGTGAATTGTTGCATCTTAGAGGGCAGTGGCATGACTATAGATAGCAGTCAGTGCTCCGTCTACTTAACAAAATACCTGAGACAAAGCAGAGCTGTGGTAAAGTGAAGCTGCTTTCCTCCTGGTGGCAGGAAGCAGAGAGAAGGGATGGGGCCGGCGTCCCAGCACCTGCTGCAAGGCTGGGTCTCAGTGGCCTAACTTCCTCTGCTAGGCCCCGCCTCTTGAAGATGCGTCCACTTCCAAATAGTAGCCAGGACCACACCCTTAGCACATGGCCTGTTCGAGGCATTTCAGATGCAAAGTGTGGCAGCACTGAGCATGCGCTACACATTTCAAACACTATGAGAAAGTTTGTGTCATAAAGAGATGGCAAAGAGGCAGTCACATCCACCTGATGGAAACATTACACAGTGTACACGCATATTGAAGCATCGTGTTATCCCTTTCACAGGTATAATTTTCATGTGCCTATCTTCCAGTTAATGCTTGGCACTTGAAGCCACCAACCAGCTAGAACGTGGCAAGGATGGCATTAGTGATCTCCCACAGAGAATGATGGGAAGTGTGATGACACACTGCAGGAGGGACACAGCTCATCACCGTTGTGCCCGGAACAGGAACACACAAGGAACAGGAGCGGGGAGGAGGATGGGACCTACGGAAGGCCCAAACTGGGAAACGGGCTTGAGGGAAGAGTTCGCTGGCCCCAGGGAGTCAGAGGTGGCTCAGGAAGAAAGCAGGGAGGGAGGAAGAGTAACTATTGCAAGGAATATTAGACACCCAGAGACAGCTCACAACACACACCTGAGTGACCAGGAGAGACCGACACCTTGTCCTGGAGCCTTCTGCTGCTGGCCCACCTCTCTGCCCAGAAGTCATCAGAGGACCCAGCGGTCCATCAGACACACCTCAGAGGAGTTTTACTGAATACACATTATTTCCATTTTTGTGAGCTTGCACATCATGAAAGAAACCTCTACAAAAAACAACCACTAAATAATAATTCTAAATCAAGCCAGTTACTACATACAGCCATTTCAATGGGAAGATTCAGAATAGGAAAATCATCCCTAAAACTTTGAGTAAAAAATCACCATTGACCAAAAGAGCAGTTAAGGGCTTATGTGGGGGAAGGGAAAGAAATCAGGAGCACCTTAACTTCTAGCACGAAATGCATCTGTTAAAATAGACCTTCTAATGGTGTTATTGCAGCTAAAAACCGCGACTTGAAAATGTTGTGTACATTATTACTGTCATTATCCACCAACTGTAAGAATGCTATATTAAAACTAACTCCAAACACCTCGGGAAAGGTAATTGCTACTAATGGATCTGAAGTGTGCAAAATTGGACATCATTACCCCGTACTCACGTCGCCGCAAGGAAGTGGCTCGAGATGGCTGTCCGTGGGCTTCTGTCTTTCAATCAGGAGGAGGTCTGAGGAAGGGGCCAGGCTCGCTTGCATTCTGCAGTGCGGCAGTTCCACCCTGCACAATGAATGAGCGAGTGTTTTTGGAGCAAGGCAAAGGGCAGGAGATGGATTTCGCACCACCCCACCAACTTCCCAACCTGCGCCGTGGGTGGGAGGGTCGGGGCGGAACAGAATCTGCCTACCCCGGGCATTTCCTGCTAGTCTCTTTTCCCGATAAGCCACCCCTAAATGAGTAAAGTCTCTCTGGCTCTGAAATTAAAGATAGCACACAGAATCAAAATTCAGCCTGGAGGCATCTGCTATACCCCAACACCTGTGCTCCCCCTGGGCTACTATCGCCCCACACAGGGACCATCCCCCCAGCCTCCCTTGGGGTACACGATCAGCTATCTGGGGCTCAGCCTGACCTCCTTCTGCTGTGACCACTGCTCCTGCTCCAGGCTGACTCCCACCTTGTCAAGCCAAGCTCCCCACCCCAATGCTAGTTGATAAGAATTTTTAAAATCTCTATTCCTTCAATGTATCCCAAACTTTCAAAACAAATGTCCGCAAGCAACACATACATATGTACCTGAAGCATCATTCCTCTGCCCAGGTCTCCATTACAGCTCAAATACACACCCTGCGCTGTGCACGCCCACCCCCACCATGCACGGCACCAAGAATCCAAGAGAGCAGAGTGTGACCAGTACTGGAATCTCTTTCCCCAGTGCCAGGTTGATTGTAAGTGGAATTTCTCTCTTCTCTTCTTGCCACAGTATGGAAATAAAAATAGAGAGGCCGGAAGCCCAGAAATCACATCAGTAGACACTGATCAAAAGACCACTGCCTAGACTCTAAACTCAGAATAACAGGTAAAATCATTCCTCATCCATGCAAGCTACATCTCCCCTGCCTGAAGGCTCTGGGAGTGCTGGGCACCCAGCGCCCTTGGAATTCTGGGCCCCTGTGGTTCCCATGAGCCACTTTACCCCTCAGATCACTAGGAGCCTGAGAAGGAGGGCCCTGAGAGGTGCGAGGTGCCCTAAGTAAGGCTGGGTGTTGGAGGCAGCCCAGGTTCACACGGCACAGGGGATGCTGCGAGGGGAGACACCAAGAACCCTAGCCGGGAATCAGTCCACCAGCAAAGCATTCTGAACTTTAAAACAAATCTTTATGGGACATTTCAACACATATCCTACCATGTTCCCATTTCAATATTAATGCTACTTATTTCTTCATTGATTCAATAATTCACTAGTTTAGAGTCTGTGTTTGAACAGAGGCTACAAATGAAAGAGGTACAGATGTCTGGAGAATGCGAAGGAGGCAGATTACTCACAAACACAGCATCATTTCAGTGTAAAAGAGTGACAGGATGAGTTGCTCATAAGTAGGTGCTTGGGGCCCTGAGACAAGAAGCAAAGCAGGTAAGGCTCCTGGGGACGCACCTTCCTCAGAAGGAGGAGGACACACAGGCATGGGCTGAGGGCAGGACGAGCAGCACAGAGGCCAGGTCTGGACCCAGGAGAGGTCACATGGATGACATCGAAGAGCCAGGCAGGAGAAGTCTTACCTCAGCCTTCCAACTTCCATGAGGACGTGGCACGCTCTCTAGGTGAGAAGCCATGAAAGGCCTGAGCAGAAAGGAAATGGGATCGGACCTCTGTAAAGGGTCTCGATGACCCCAGGGAGAGGGCAGAAAAGAGGGAGAGAGGAAGACAGTGAAGAGTATAGTTGGAAAGCCATTACCACGGTCCAGATGTGGGAGGAGGGGGTGGCTGGCGAAGAAGGCAGGGGTGAGACATGGCCAGAAGCTCCAGAAGAGGAGCCCCCGGGATCCATTGGTAGGACACATGGCTAGGAGAAGACAGGAGTCAGCCAGAGCCATAAACGGCCGCGTGCATCGGCAAGAACCGTGAGAGCTCATGCAGCCCTTCTGTCACCTCTGGGTGCTCCTCATCTCCGAAGCAAGAAGGCTAAAGCACCCATGATGTCAGACGTGTGTCCTGTCATTTTTTACATGAAGTAAGATCATAAAGCAGGCCTCTTTTTTAAATATTCACCTATTACCTTAGCATTCTTAGAATGCACATTCTATCTGTGGAACCGTCATCCGGTAATCAGGCTCTGCCAGATCTCCAGCAGTTAAAGCCTTTAGCAGTAAAGGAGCCCAAGTCACTACAAACAATTTTATGAAAATCCAGGTCTACAGGATTTGTGATTTTATTTTGTGTATTAGTCAGTGTTCTGATCCTGGGACAATATTCCTGACACCTGCAATTTAAAGGAGGAGAGGTTTATTTTAGCTTATGGTTTCAGAGGCTCCAGTCCAGGGCATATTGACTCCCAGGACATGGTGAAGGGAGGGACTTGGAGAGCATGGTTAGGGAGCGCAGTTAGGGAGCAGGGTTAGGGAGCGTGGTTAAGGAGAAGGTTAAGGAGTGTAGTTAGGGAGCAGGGTTAGGGAGCGCGGCTAGGGAACATGGTTAGGGAGCAGGGTTAGGGAGCACGATTAGGGAGCAAGGTTAGGGAGCAGGGTTAAGGAGCAGAGTTAGGGAGCATGGTTAGGGAGCATGGTTAGGGATCAGGGTTAGGGAGTGTGGTTAGGGAGCAGAGTTAGGGAGCACGGTTAGGGAGCACAGTTAAAAAGTCAGAGCCAGAGTCATGTTCTCCCAGGGCACACCCCTCAAAGGCTACTTCTTCCCACCCAGCCCTACCTCCTGACTGCTGACTCAGCTATGAGCTAATCCATGGTCTAATCCACTGATAAGTTTAGTGTCCCAGTGACCTAATCCCTTCCCCAAAGCCCAACCTCTAAACCTATGACACATTTCTTGATCCAAACTGTAAGTTTGCAATCCATTTATACTTCATTTTGCCTTAATGTTTACAAATATTTCTGGTCCCCTAAAAATTATCTAAGTGAGAAACTGAAAACTAAAGGTTTCAAGACACTGGCCCAATGGCTTGGGTCAGGCAGGTGAGGCAGGGAGGGATGCTGAGGTAGAGACCAACTTTCACAAGTGGGTGTATTATTACTGACTTCTCTTGTTAAAATGACTTTTCCTCCCACATGCAACTGGAGACTCAGATAACGAGCACTTCGAGAACAAAAGCCTCCTCAAACCAATGCACCAGGCGGCTTCACAGTTTCTCATCATGGGCCTTAAACGTCTTTCGGCAGATAGGCATGATATGTAACATCGAGTGCCAAATCTGATCGTATTTATCATTGTAATTATGAATAGTACTCACTGGGTCCGCATAGAGAAACTGTTTTGTACAACCTTTTCCTAGACTTAGCAGATTTATTATGAAGGCACGGAGATAAATAGGAGAAAGAAAGATGTGTAAAAATATAATTCTTATTTTTCTTTAGGAGTAAATTCATTTTTCTTCTTTCTTTTAACACTGACAATAGCTCAACATCTTTATCCAGCCCTGCTCAATGCTGCCGCCAACCTTGATTCGCTACCCCCCGCAGACCATGAGATGCTTTCCAGCAAGTTCTGAGCTCTGGAATGATGGAGGCTGGAGACACAGGAGGACCACAGGGAGGTGAGAAGCTCCCCTGCAGTGCTGCCGAGGGGCCCCCATGCTGTTCACCATTGTCTTGGGTTTCACGGTGTGGATTCCGCCATGCTGAAGCCAGTCCTAGACCAGGCTGAGAATAAGCCCTTCGGAGATTCCACTTGACTTGTATCACTGCACAGAATGAAGAAGCCAGGTGGCACTCCTTTTGTTCCTCTCCTGCATGGGTTAAACATTTTAACCATACTTAGAACAGAGGGGGGAAACTGATATCATCGGAATTTGCTACCATAGGATTTTCAAGAAAACAAAATTTCTGGGGAAAGAAGTGGAATCTAGGAGCTAGGGATTAAGAGACAGTGGAGTTCAACATGGACACCAGAGGAGTGAGCAAGGGAGGGAGAAACGCAAATGAAAGTAGCCCTCACTGCACCCTGAGTTTCCTTCAAAGCCCAGCCACAGGGGAAAACCGTATGGTTACTTCTGCAGGATCATCTCAATAAGGGGAAGATGTGTCGGAATCCATTGTTTCCCCCAGGAGTGCACAAGTGACTCCACTTGTGTCCAGCATAGCTGGTCACTGCATGGTCTCAGCAGCTCAGGGATGGAAGGAGGAAGAAGACCATGGGCGTGCACACCCCTTGCCCAACATGCACTCCCCACGTGCACAGCTGTGCACACCCCCCATGGCAAGTGCTGTTGTACCATCTTGACACCAGGAGTGCCATGTGGGCTAGAAACATCAGTGGTTGGTAGTACCCACTCCATAGTCAGTAAGTGTTTATTGAATGAATAAATGGATCATAGTGCTCCTTCCCACTCAGCCCAAGGTTCTGGAAAATTCCTTTCATTCACAAGAGGAGTTACTTCACAAGAAGTCCACTACTGATTACTTGGAAGGTGACACAAATGGAAGCCCACTGCCACTCCTCCACAATCACTAAGTCAGAACCCCTTCTCTGTATGTGATGTTGTTTGTGTCGAGAAATGTAGGGGGCAGTCCTTTGTCCCTTTGCGCTCCACCATGACATGCAGGTTCCTCTGACACCATTGTTTGCAGGAGTGGGCAGACGGCCTCACAGATTTGTAAACAGCAGACTCTGTCTGAGACACAAAGCCTGTATAATGGATGTTCTCATGAGTCTCCATCTATCAATGCTGCTTGTGCATATTTAATAATTATGCATCCTCCCTAATTACTATATTTCAAATATATTTTAATTCATTCTTATTTTTAATAATTCAGGTAGTCAAAAGGCTTGCTGATACATTCACATGTTTTTCCTTTCTGGACAAAGAATCATATTTTCCTGACCTCTGGCAATTAGCCAGGATGAAGGACACAGTCTTGATGATAAGGCTGTTAACTGTGGGTCACTTCTAGGTTGAAGCACTTAAAAGACAATGCACCTGCACCCAAATGTGGTACTATAATTTGGATCTGTCCCCCAGTGGGTGATGTGTTGATGGCTCGATACTCAGCTTAGCACTATTGGAAAGTGATAGAACCTTCAGGACGGGGAACTGGTGGGAGAGACAGTTTGGTCACTGGGGGTGTGCCCTGGAAGGGGATGTTGGTGCTCTAGGCCCTTCCTCTTTCTCTTTCTCTTTCGCTCCCCTAACACATCCCCCTGCCATGAAGCACTGTACCACCATAGGCCCAAAGTAATGGGGCCAAGGAACCATGGACTGAGACCTCTGAAGCCATGAACCAAGTGTTCTTCCCTAAAACGTGAATCGGCTCAGGTATTCTGTCCCAGCAATGCAATGATAACACATGTGGTAACCCCAAAATCCAACCTTAAGATCCAAATGCCACAAAATTCAAGCAGACTATTGTTGAGCCATCCTCTGCTAGAGGCCAGCTAGCCAGATGTGAAATACACTCGATTATGTAAAGGAACTAAGATGTTGGGGCTCTGCATTACCATAGCAGTATCTGGCCTATTCTTATTAAGGCAGTAATGACCTGAGTCTGTGAATTGAGATGGATGCCTGTCCCTGACCTCAGCTCAGTGAAATCTGGTAGTGGAAATGAGAGTTCCAAAATACAAGGTCAAGACAGTTGACGGAAGACAAGTTAGGTGCTACAGAGTAGGTGGATACAGAAAGGACCAGGACTCGGGGGAGAGGCGCTAAGCAGGACAAAGAAAGACTGGCAGTGAAATCAGGAACTAGAAATTTACAGCACCACATGTGGCCAGCGGGATCAGCCCCCATCTACAACACACAGGAGAAACCATCCAGTTGGACCATAGCCCTCGCTCCCAGCATTGCCCATTCCCTGGCCCTGGCTTGGATGCCTCCTTCCTGCTCAGCCGTTGCCACCACTAACTTTCTACTGAGTGCAAAAGAGCATCGCAGAACATTGAGATGAACAGAGAATTTTAACCCTCCATGTTTTCAAAGAACTAAGTGGTTCTCCAAAGCCAGAGCAAGGTAGACCCTTCTTTGAGGTGATAGTTTGGAAACTACAATTAAGAATCTTCAGCTGAAATTCCAACTTGATTTTATATGAATTCCAGACTGGAGAAGGGTTCCAGAGAAGTGATTATGACAGTAACATCGCCTGTCACAGCAGAAACTGGAAACCGAGCAGTCAGCAAAGGAGGAATCATAAAAAAAGAAGTAAAACAAACAACAGCACCCCAAACAGGAGCCATCCATAGAATAGGATAGTATTTGTAGAGTAAGACGGTACTTTCAAAGACAGGTGAGTGGCCTGTGGATATGCTTACATCATGTTACATAAACGTAAATATGCAAAAGTGTCTGTATATAAGAATCTCAATTTTCATAATATGAAAAAATGATAAAAATAATAATGGAAACAATGATTTTTAAAAGTACTATAAGAAAATGTGCTCCAAAATGTCAAGATTATCTGTGAATGGTAGGTTATGGCGAGCTTTCTTTCTTCTTTGAAAGTTTTTACATTAAAAAAATTATTTTTAATGAATACATATTACTTGAAATTAGGGAAAGTTTTGTTTATTATTTTATGAAAAATAAATTTACATAAAGATTTCAGTGATTTTAACCATCCTTTGGCTCAACCATGTGTAACCTCTCAACACAATCCTAAACGAAGATCATTAATGTTTTATGTAATGGCTCTACTGAGGTATGTTATTATATATTATTATTTATATCAATTGATGATGTTATTAATTCAATAAAATAGTATTATAACACTATTCAGATCCTTGTTGGTAAATTATTTATCAAACTTCTTAGTGATATGAAGCTACTCCTAGTTACCTCATTTGAAATCCTAAACAGAAATCCTCAGAGATTCTTAAAACAATCTGGCATAGCTCAGGAGAAGGTTCTGGATTCCAGGGTTTGGACACATCCACTTCTCACCTTCACCAGAGGAAACACAGCCAGGGTGTCAGCCACACTTGGGAAGAGCCATTCCAGCCCTCAGAGACATCCCTGGTACCTCTAGGCTGGCACAGTGGGCCCTGGGGTGCAGGTAGCCACATGGGCATGAAATCTATTCCAGTGCCCAGGTCATCTCAGAGCTGGAAGGAGCAGGAGAGGTGGCAAGTTTCTAGGCTTAAAGAATGGAAAGATCTCAAATGTTGATTTCAGTCTGGAAAAATCCACCACAAGACGCACAAATGCATCTTGACAGGAACATGAGATATTGCTAATGGTTTCCAAATACACTAAATCCTCCAGGCACAAAGCAAGGATTCACCTTCTCCTCCTCACCCTGTCCCCATCTGCCATTATGAAACTCACTGCATGGGGACCCCTCCAGGTGGGTGTAGCCTGGCTTGCTAAAGTGGTGACCAGCAGTCAGTAAGTATTTAGCAAGAAAACAGCGTATGCTAAGCCCTGTCACTGCGCTGACAAAGCTTAGGGGTAAACAACACTGAAGAGGAATATGGTCCAGTGTTCCTCAAGCCTGGAGATCTTGTGAAAAGTTCAAATCCTGTTTCAGTAAGTGGATCAAAATCAAAACTGGCAAGTTTTCTGGTGATATTGATACTTTTGGTACATGGACAATATTCTAAATGTTGAAGAGCCAGTGGAGGGGGCTGGGGAGATGGCTCAGTAGCATAAGTGCTTGCCTGACAAGTGCAAGGGCCTGAGTTCAATCCCCAGTTCCAAAAAAAAAAAAA
>NDGM010986314.1:0-16308 GCA_002564305.1 Octomys mimax | reverse complement strand
TTTTTATTGTTATATTCATTTATGTTTGTAAATAATTTATTTTCAATTTGCAATCTATTAAAGAATTAAATTAAAATAAATAAATAGATAAAAATTTTAAAAAAAGAAAAGTGTCTGCATGAGAAACACGAGTAGAACAGGAGACAGATACCCCAAGGCATGATTTGAACTCACTGAATCACTTACCTCAGCCAAATAAATGATCTAGGAATTGTTTTCCTGAGGGCACGAGCTGGGCTTCTGTCGCATGTAACTAAAAGACCCTTGGTGCACAGACCGTCTTGAACATTTCAGCCCAGTACCCTGACACATTTGTGATTTTCCTGTTATGAAGATGGCATTCCATTATCTCAGCTATTTCATGGCCTGCTTCAGGACAGTGCCAGGCTGCTTTCCTACACTATGAAAACTTATAAGGGTCGGGGTTCCTCGGGGCCTTGTTTACTTAATTGTAAGAACCTGCTTGGCAAGCTTGAGTCTTGGTGCTTTCAGAATCCAGAGTACTGCGGACACAGATGGGGGGCAGAGTACATCAGGGATCCCCCACCTCTGGACCACAGACTGGCCACAGGAGTGAGATCAAACGTGCAGGGAGCCGCCGGCAAGGGCGCGGAGCTTCATCTACAATTACAGTTGCTTCCCTTTGCTCATCCTACCGCCAGAGCTCTGCCTGCCGTCAGAGCGACAGCAAAGTTACATTCTCACGGGGGTTCGAAACCTGCTGTGGCCTGCACAGCTGCAGGCTCTTTGGAATCATCCTGAAACCAGCACCCGACTCCCTGCCTTGTGGCGGGAAATTTGCCTTCCAGGAAATGGGTTCTGGGTACCAAAGAAAGACTGGGGAGCCCTGGGAGATAGGATCAGTTTCCTGCATTTGGCCCTGCTGTTTTACCTTGGCAAAATCCTTTCAGCAAACTTCAGAATCCTCAAGAAGTTTGGAGAAGATAATAAACCTAGGACTTTGGGTACGAATCAAGGTGACAGGACACATTCCCTTGGCCCCTGCTCTGTCACTATTCACCCTGCCAAATGCTTGCACTATTCCAGAAAAGTAGATGAGTGGAAATCAGTTCATCCAGACAGACACTTCACTCCTGCTTGGCAACTCGGGAGACCTGCTCAACTGTTTGTACCACACCCCTGAGAAGGCACCAGCATGACTTGCCAGGCACAAGGGTCTCCCGAGAATTAAATGAGAAAATACTTGGGAAAGTTATGTGCAAACTCAAAAATACGCTGTGGCCAAACATGAGAAAAGCCAAAAGGTGTAAACCTGAGGTCGCCAAGTTTCTATAAGTCATTTTCAAAGTTAAAATAAACCCCAAATTAGTTCTTGCTTTCATTGGTCCAATAAAGTGCAGTAAAATGAAAAACAAAAAAAACAAAACAAAACAAAACAAAAAAACCAGCAGAAGATTCTCTGACTACCTTCTAAGTGCTGAATATTATACCACACATTTAATATGGACTTCTGATCCTGGCAATTCAGTTAAAAGATACATGCTGAGCACCGGCTACATGCTCGTCGCTGGACATTTGAGATTAAGGCAACGGCCTTGAGAAGTTCCAGTGGTAAAGGAGAAAAAGAGAGGTTTGAATAAACAAAGGCAAACAGTTCACAGAAATGAGCGGGGGTCCTGGTCGCAGTCACTGTCAGTACTGCGCCCCCTGAGACATGGACCAGGTGCAATAAGGGCCAGTAGCGGGTGGACAAACGCACTGCCCCCCACTCCTTTACCCTTCCACACTCCCTGTGCTTTCAGAGGTCGATGGTAGGAATAAGAAGACTCAGTAGGAACTCGCCTCTGACTGGACACCTTCCTTTTCTTTCTCCCTTCCCCAGTTCTGTCAATATGGCCTAGAGTCACCATGCAAGTAGGAGTCCTCACTTGTCACTGTCTCGGTGTCAGGTTTCAGGTCGCAGGCATCCTCCCTGAATTCTCATGTGTGTGGCGGGTGATCATGAGGGTGCTACAGTCACCCATGGGCTCACCCAGCACGGGGGTGAGTGGCGGCACGTTCCAGTCGGAGGTGGGGCCTGGTTGAGGGTGGACCGCTGAGGGCAGGACCTGGCAGTACTGTTGATGCTGTGACTCCTGCCATGCTGCTTCTACCTTGGAGCCTGCCCATGTGGACCCAAACCGAGAGCCCAAGTAAACCTCTGCCCCTTGAAGTTATGGGTGTGGGTGTTCCGCCTCAGCCCTAGGAAAGTGACCATGATGCTCAGATCAGCTTCGGAAACATCTCAAAGGAAGTGGCCTCATGATACGAGAATCCCCGCTTTGTGCCTGAGGGAACCAAGACTCCAGGTCACATAGCTGCATCTGCCACGACCTGGCAGGTGGATGCTGGTGACACGATTAGCTTTTTGTAACTGTGTAAACAAGTGCATTCCACAAACAAGCCAGGATTCCCCACTATCAACTCCAGCGTTGGCAAGCGCTGTTCGTTCCCCTCGCGGTAAGGAAATGCTAGACACCACTAAGCAGTGACTAAGTCACTCTGCTTGTCTACATCAATACTCACTGCAGGCTCACTGAGTGCCTACAGCTGCACAAGGCCACACACTGAATCTGGCCTCAGGACCACGGCCCGGCTCATCACCTCAGACCCATAGCAGTGGAAATGGTAGCCAATACTTTTCACAGAGCTGCAGCACAGAGGAAGCCACTCGTTGAGAATTAGGTTAAAAGCAAAGAGAAGGATCTTCCCCCATTCTCCCAGCATGGGTCACACTGTTATCGTCTCTCTATATTTCCAGGCCTTCCCAATGGCTGGGACATTCTGGATCAGCCTTGCTTCTACCGATAGAAGTCTCTAGAATAACTGTTGTGGCTATGACAAGTGGTCTCTAGGACAGTGCCAACTCCCATCCGCTTGGGAGTCACTCCTTTAGGTGTAAACTATATTCATGGTCTTAGTGTGAAAAATAATAACAGGACAGAGTGAGGAAGTGTTGGCTCAGAGTGGACGTTGTCAGCGGTCACAGCTTCCTTCCTGTCTTATTGACCCCATACCCCATGGCAGGGAAGAGGGCCACCCCAGGCCACCAAGCAGCAAAGAGCTCAGATCATATTTCCCCCCACCCCCTCAGCCTCTCAGAGTGTTGGCATTATGGCCCTGGTGCTGGCTAGAAGTAAAATTCTGAAGCCTCACCCAGCCGACTACCTTAGAAACCTTGCGGGGAGGTCCAGCGAGCTCCCCAGGAGGCTCTGCGACCTGCTGAAGCCTGGGGACCAGCAACAGCGAGTGTGCAGTTAGGCTCTGCAGCACCTTCACTCACTCCCACAAAACAGTTTTCAAGTGATGGTGGGTCAAGCTGCAGACTGCAGAAAAGGGTGAAGGGCTGGGAGGCGGGTACCTGGCTCATTCGCACAGCAAAGACTCAAATCAGGATGCTGGATGAGACCGAAGGAGAAAGGAATGAGGACAAGCAACCACACGGTAGCAAATATAAGCTTCAAGGGGGAGAGGGAGCACTAGGCAGGCACAAAGCACGACCTGCAAGCCCCGACTACTCAGGAAGCCGAGGCAGGCGGATCAGGAGTTCAAGACCAGCCTGGGCAACTTAATGAGACCCTTATCTCAAAATAAATGGCCAAGCTGACTTGGTTCTCTTCCTCTGTGCCTGCATCCCAGAGTGACTCACTGCCTCTCAGCATTGTTGACTTCCGGCTATCTCTGCATACCTACCTGTACGAAGCAGCCCGTGAATGGCGGTGAGTCACTGGATAGTCTCCCATGTTTGGTCAGGTACAGTTCCCACACCAGCCCTTCAGACTGAGCAGGAGGAGGGCCAGGGAGATAGATAGCTCAGTGGTGTAAGCACCTGCCTGGCAAGTGCAAGGTCTCCAGTTGGATCCCTACTATTAAAAAAAAGAGGTGCCCCAAATTAAGCAAGAGGCATCAATTTTTTTTGAGGTAGAGTGTTCTCTCACTTACTGTGGAGGCTACATTCCAGCCAACCCTGTGATAAGTTGAAAATCAGCAAAGTAGCAACACAATATTTATTTTAGTGTGTAGATATATTTTAAGGCCTTATAAACCCTTCCCACTCTCTTATAAACCTTTCCCACACTTTTAAAAACATTTCTAATGTTCTTAACCATTTTGTAAACTCATAAACCTGTGTAAGTGTAACAACATACATATACTGTATAGTACTGCAACATCCTGCGATATAGTGAAAAATCCGTGATAAATAATTTAATGAGTATTTTTTTTTTGAAAACCCACAAAACAGTGAGTCTGTGAAGGTTGAACCATGAAATAGCAAGGGATAACTATACCAATTTTCTTTTAAAGAAAAGAAAAATAAACAATAAAAACAGTAGTATAAAATCTCCAAACAAGAAGATAGGAGAGTAGCTATGGTTGGTACACTGCGTATGGTTATCTTCAGAGTAGTCAGTTATACTAGCTCATTGAAAGGAAAAGTATAAGCCTATCTTGCTTAAGCAATTTTTCATGCCTATATCTTGTACTATGAGCAACTACTTTGAAGCAGCAATTTTAAAAACAAGGAAGCTGATGCAGAGAACATTCAAGCCACTTGGCCAATGCCGTCAGATTGGTAATTGGTGCACGGGAGTGTGAGCATGGAGCCTTATTTCAGATCCAATGCTCTTGACCACTATACTCTACCTCCAAGTACAGTGTTTGTCTAGGGCTCTCCACCCTGGGGTCAGAATCCTCTCCAATGGCCAGGCACTGAGTTAGCTTAGCAGAGTTTGGAAGGTGACACTGGCTGTCTCGGAAGGATGCTGAGCGGCTGCCGCGTTCCTCATAAAGCACGCTCTGGGTCCTTCACACAGGCACTGCACTCACGAGGGGGCTGAAGATCCAAGATAATGCACTTCTTCGCTCACAGCCCCATATTGCCCTTTGATCAGCTTCCATCCCAGGAAGTCTTATCGGTGTGAGCTGACTCCTCGGGGGTCCTCGGAGTCCTGGGTCACAGGCTGGTGAATCGCACGCATTGCACACTTCCCACTTCACCTGCATTCTTTCATGCGAGGCACTCAGGGAGCCCTCCTTCCCTGCTCACTGAGACCTACTAAGGGAATCAAAGCTGAGTGAAACACTTTCTGGTCTCCAAGGACTCGGGCATCTACAGGGAATGACAAGGTACAGCAGCAACAGCGGTCAGGAAAACAGTGAGATCATATTGAGCGGGCTCATGGGAGGGACTGGCTGCGCAGGGAGACGCAGATGCTGCTACAGCAGTCAGAAGAGGCAAGAGGAGATTCTAAGCACTACGTGCGATCCACAAATACCAATGGCTGCAAAGCACGGGGCGAGACTCGCACACACACACCCTGCTTGCTTGGCATTCACGGACAACCTGGTCTACGTGGGTCCCGACCCTTATTCCCAGTCAGGTTAAGCCCAGGTTCACATAGAGCAGCACCTTCTCTCTCTGAAACCCACAGAGGCTTCCAAAAGGCCGGAAAGGTTGGTAAGGTGGATGC
Source organism: Octomys mimax (assembly GCA_002564305.1). NCBI lineage: Eukaryota > Metazoa > Chordata > Mammalia > Rodentia > Octodontidae > Octomys > Octomys mimax. The sequence goes on along the minus strand of NDGM010986314.1, from coordinate 10,837 downwards.
AGAAGTGGATCCCATGAGAAGGGGTAGAAAGAGCCAGAAGGAGGCCAGGCTCAGGCAGTGAAGAGAACTGAGCAGGATCTCATTCCCTGCTGCACCACAACCCTTCATTTTTCACTTCTTCCAGGTTTTCCCATCATGCAATGCTGCAAATATGTAGCCACTGAGGTGACATCGCTTGCCGCCCTTCGCTGGAAGGTAAGAAAGTATTTTACCTGTGTGTGATACCCTTGAATTCTTACTGCCCAGTTCAGCTGGTGCTCAACAGGTATCTGATGAATAAGTTAGAGGCTGTTTCGGACTAGGTTGGGCTCTAGGATCTTAACCTGCAGACATAACTTTTTAAACAAGCTGTGTGGTTTTAAATAGGAAACTGCCACTATCTGTTTAGTTTTATTAAGACAGATATGGCTAGAGAGGCATTTGCCCCCGAGAAGGAAAGCAAGGCACCTGTTTGGCAGAGGAAGCCCGGCAGGGGTCACACAGAGGCAGGATGTCCCCAGGTGTCCCTGATCAAGCCCTTCAGCCAACATGATCCCACCTCCTTCCTGGGAACTTCACAAGGCCCTAGGATGCCTCTCTGTCAAAGAGTAAATACTACAACATCCTGATATTTGGACCCCAGCTGATTGAACGAAGAGCGCAGAACACAAGATTGAACCCTCAGTGTGTTTCCCCACCATCCTCAGGCACTTCACGTACACACTGGCCCATCTGGGCACTCTTTTGCTGTATAGGAGAAGGGCTCCCAAAGGTGAGGATGTGTAGGGTAAACGGCCCCCTGGGCCTGTGGGGGCAAGCCCTGCGCATGTGTGCGCATGCATCGTCTTCTACACTTCCCACGGATTATGACCACAGATACTATCAAGCTCTCGTGATACCAAGAGCCATCCGCTACTGCCAGGGACGCATCACGGCCCCACTGAGCACGTTCCTTCAGCGATCTCGAGGGCAGTCCATCCCCATCATTCCCATTTGCCCTCAGAGATTGAGCCTCCTACATAAGGCAACTCGCTTAGTAAGTCTCACTAGCCGCCTATTGTGTGTCCGGCTGGGAACCCAATCAAGACCACACAGGTTATGTCTGTGTCCTCCTGGGTTCATGGTCCAATGCAGGACATGATGTGAATTCTAAGAAGTCCCCAGTGCCAGCAATTGGGTGAAGTAAAGGCAGAGTGCGCTGTGTGTGAGGAACAGTCTAGCTGGAGGAAGAAAGCCGAGCTCGGGTGAGAAGTGAAGAGCAGGCCTAGGAAGTACGATGTCGATTCTGCGGCACTGCCTTGCTGGCCATGGAAGGCCCTGACCCTCCCAGGTTAGCTGATTCCTGGAGGTAGCAAACACCTTGCCCTACAGTATCCCTTTCATTTGCAAAGCAATGAATCCTAAGCTCTGCTACTGCCTCTTTCTAGAGTCCCCACATGCCAGGCCATTGTATCCATCCCCTGATTATTCCAGAGTCAAGGTGCCAGACAACAAAAGCCAACCCTGCCGAACTTACTCAAATGCACCAAGCCCAACCCTACGGAGCCTGTTTGCCTTGCCTGGCCCTTCCCTCCTCACACACACACACAACAGATGGAGAAAGGCTTTCACCCACACCTCCCTCTCCAACCAACCTGGCACCTCTTGAATTGGCCGTACCTGGACTGGTGTTTGTGTCTGGCTGTCCCCCCAGATCCTCATGCAGTCACTGGGGCAGGCTTCTAGAGTTTGTGAGTACTTCATGATCCAAGGCTGGGATTATGGGTGTCACTGGTCTGTCTGGCCGGGTAGCCTGAATATGATACAAGGAAGGGAAAGAGGCCTGCTGGCTGCCGCAGCCGCTGCTCCTCCCCTTGCTCTTTGCTACCTTCTACTGCCATGAACGGCTGCCCTCTGCCATGTGCCCCTCTGCCTTCGAGTCAGCCGAGTATGGACTGAAACCTTCACACCCTGCGAGCTAAGTAAGTCTTTCTTTCCTTAATTCTGGGTGTCGGGTATTTTGTCCCAGCCACAAGAGAAAAGTAAGTGAGACAAGTGGTGAGCTTCCTGTTTGCACGTGAAGATAAAGACTGCTTTCTTTCTGATAGGCCTTTTGGTGACTGCATGTCTTACCATACCTGATAAGACAAATCATGGGAGTTTTTCAAGCAGTAGGAATCTGTGAGGTGGTTATGTGTAAACATAGGCAGGTACCGTGGGATTTCAGAGGGCAAGAAGACTTTGCCTGAAGCTTGTGTTTAGCTGTCACTCTTTCTGAGTTTCTTTTCCTGGGAACCACAGGTGCTGGTCATTACCCAGGAATGTGCAGAATACACCAGTAGCTGGCTCTGTGGGACTCAAGCGATGATACGGAGTACGTGCTACAGGCAGGCAGTGTAAGCACCAAGACATCAAGAAAAGTTGCAGCCTGAAAGGTGCAGGGATTTTAGGAAAGTTTGCAGAGGAACTGACACTTATGCTGAGGGCAGGGAGTCAGTTATTTAGAAGCTGGAAAGATAGATGGGGCATGGCTGTGTCCTAGGATAGGGACAGAGAATGGTCTCATTTCCTGCTCCACCATCCCTTCACTTCTTATTTCTTCCTGGTTTTCCCATCATGCAACGCTGCAAATATGTAGCCACTCATGTGACATCACGTGTAGATTGACACAGCCGGTTTAGGACCAGACAGTCAAGGCCATGGAAATAGCATAGAATCAATGATGCTGGAGAGAACAAGGGGCTGGGAAGTCACATTTAAGTTTAAGATCAGGTCGTGGGGACACCTACAGCGGTAAAGCGTTCCTAGCAGAGGGTAACATTTTCTCCTAGAAACTGTGACTCTTCCTGTATGAAGAACAAATGGGCGGCCAGAAGACCAAGAAGGAAGTCAGCATGATGACCCAATGGACAGGAAGCAATGATGACCCATTCCCGAATGGCAGCCGGGGAAATGGAGTGGAGGGAAGCAGATCCGAGAGACACACGTAGAGAGGGAAGAAGGTGGGGCGAGGCTGTGTGCGCCCCTGGGAAGGCGGCGGAAGCCCCAGCAGAATCTAGCCCCTGGTTCATTTCCTAATGCAGTCTTGTGGTGCACAACCGCACACACTCACTGAGGAATGATCCACAGAGAGAGGGAGAGAGGAATCCACAGTTAGGGAAGGGGAGGCAGCGACGCCCTGGTCAGCGCGAGAGGAGGGTGCGCCGCGAGGCAGGCCAGCGCACAAGAAGGCCTCATCTGGGCACAGCTGCCAGCCTCCTCGTCGCCAGGGCCCTTTGCTCCTCTCTTGTTTGGCTCCTGCCTGGCCCTTGTTGGTGTTTCTCCCTTTTTGGTTTCTGATCAGTAGCCGGTCAGCCACGCAAAACATCAAGAGAATACTGAGACCCGGTGGCCCTGTCAGCCTACACCGCGGCGTGATGAGGGAGGCAACTTTCGTGCTCCTTTCCAGATAAGGAAGTTGAGTGTTGGCTTACACTGAAGAGCATCTATTCGGCGGGCAAAAGATGGGAGATGGGAACGCCCTTCCGTGCACATCCAGTTCAGGACTTGTGTCGTGCAGCACTCTCCACCAGTCTAGACCAGGGGTTGGGAGGCCGCAGCCCCAGGGCCAGCTCCGACGGTCATCCCGCTTCCTAATGCAGCTTTCTTGACTGCAGCCAGGCACATTCGGTTCGCCCATGGCTGTCTTTATTCTACAGTGGTGGAGCTGAACAGTTACAACAATGACTACACAGTCAGCCTGACCTGAAGTGTTTCCTTTGGGGGCTTTTACAGAACAAAGGTTACTGACCTTGGTTCTAAAAAGAATGCCTTTGTTCTCTCGTCTAATAATTGGAATCTCTGAGTCTGAAGGAACCACCTGTCACTGACCCAGGTTATTGTATATAATACAGCAATCTGCTGCCCCATCTTTAATTCAAACCCAGCTTGGACTGAAATAGAACTGGTTAGTAGCTACCAGGCTTGATGGGCATGAGAAACACCAAGGGCAGGCTCACTTCCCTCCAACCCAATCCTGCACGATAGACATTATTATCATCACCATTTTGCAGATGAAGAAGTACAGGCTCAAAAATGTGAGGGAACTCGCTGGAGGTGACAGAGCTAGAAAACACAGCAGCCAGTTGCATACCAGGGTCGGCCTCTCTCTCAAGGCCCCGTATGTTTCCTTCTAACCTGCTGCTCTGGGGGCAAGTTCCACCTGTGGGCTCAAACTGGGGTCAGTAAACCGTGCACCACTGCTAACAAGGTGTGCCACCCACCCAGATGCCCTTCCACCTCCTCTTCCTTCCCACCCAAGCATTTCGACCACACTGTCTACAGCTGTGGTTGCCATGGCTTTAATTAAAGAATAAACAATGTCCTTCCACTTTCCTTTTATAGGGCAACTATCACGGGACTGGAGATTTGAATTCCAAAGACGCTAACAACTTGCTGTGGTGTTAACAGAGTCCTGTTTGGGGGATGGGGTTTTCAGCATCCTTCAAGGGCAAGTTCAAAAGACCTGGATGTGATTCTATGGGGGGAACCATTTAAAAGAAAAAGAGAGAGAGAGAGAGAGAGAGAAAACTTTGGATTGGCTAATGCAATGATGGATGTGTAAAGACTTTTCAGGTTTTAGAGCTCTGAGAGTGTTATTCATTGTTTCAGTACCGAGAGGAAAGAGGTCAGTCAGACTATGTTTAGAGAATTAAGCCACAGAATGTGATGAGAATTTAAAGGTGAAAGAGGGCACAGTGAGTGCAGAGAATGAAAGGGTGCAGAGCAGTTGGAGTACAAAACGCAGGTGGGAAGCAGACAGGAAGCAGGCGCAAGGTGTCTCGTCTGCATTTACACAGGGCAAAGAAACCAAAACACTAAATGCCTGATTGTCCACCTAGCTTACATCACCGCGCATGCTCCAGCAAGTCGGGAAGGTAACAGCCCTCACTTTTAAAAAATGACAACCCTGGTAATGTGTTGCAGAATTATAATAGTCTAACATGAAAAATGCTGATACAGGCTCGGTAGTTAATCTGTGCCAAGCAATAGCCAAGTTATTGAAAAATATAATAGTTCCCCCTCACAGTTATTTGTTGGGGATTGAGTCCAGGACTCCCCAGAGATACAGAATGTGTGAGTGCTCGAGTCCCACAGCTGCAGCTGCATTATATTTAGATACAAGTTTTTAGGTAGTACTGGGGATTGGATCCAAGGCTTTTACCTAAACTACATCCCAGCCCTTTTAAGTTGTTATGGATTTATTTATTTTTGAGACAAGCTCTTGTCTCAACAAAGTCATTAAGCCACCTGGGCTGGGCTTAAATTTATGATCCTCCTGCCTCAGCCTGCCTGAGATCGGGGATGACAGGCATGCACAAGCCTGTCTGTCAGTTTTTGCATATAACTTATGCATAGCCCCTGGTACACGTGAAATCATATTAGACAATAAGCATAATAGCTTCTCTGTATTGTCTGGAGAATAAACACAATTTTTCTTTCTTTTTAATATATTCAATATAGGGTCTATAGGGTCTCACTACACAGATCGAACTCGTAGTGGTCCTCCTGTTTTCCCAAGCGCTGGGATTGCAGGTGCGTGCCACCACACCCAGTCTCAATCACCATCTCAGCACCCCCTGGGGGTGGGACGGGCACAGCACAGCCAGAGATGGAACCTCAGCCACTGTGCTCTGGCCAAGCAGGCATTTTAGGTCACTGAGCTATCTGGCCCTAATGATCACAATTTTTAAAGCCTGTACATGTTCAGTACAATTTTTCAAAAAAGTATTGGTGGTTTTGAAAGAGTGGTTGGTGGAATCCACAAACGTGGAATTCATGAACACAGAGTCAACTATGTCTTTGGATAGAACCCAGTCAAGACCCTGAAGGCAGTGGACAGCAAAGCTCCACCTCTGAGCCAGAGCTCTCCTGTGAGCTCAGGATGGCTAAATGGCTGAAAGACACCAACAGAACACTTTGAGACGTGTAAAAATTGTGTGAAATCTGCCTTCAGTGTGAGGCTAACAGAACACCTGCACCTCTCCATTCGCCTGTCCTCTAGGGATGCTTCGGCTTTGTAACAGTAGAAACGGGGAGTTGGAGAACTGATTGGAAAGCCCTAAGTGGAAAATGTTACTCCTTTACAGAAAGACTGTAGCCATAGGGGACAAGAAGACACTGTTCCTAGACCCACACTATGCTGGAGAGACACAATGTTAGTGCCTCTCTTGGTAAGTTCGCACAGCTATAATGGAGTAGAGCTGTAGACTAGTGCTCTAACTCCACACACCGCATGGTTAAATGAAAGCCCACCCCTGCTCCCCCCAGCTAGTCCCCCAGAACTGTGTGTTCAGGAAGCACAAACTCTCCAGAGATTCAGTGACAAGACAGGTCAGGAAATAAATGGACTTCCCTGGAAAACTGCGCTGCGCAGAGCACACCAGAGGGCAAGCCACAAGCAACAGGGAGGGTCTGGAAACAGTAGGTGAGCCACTTGTTACAAAATCAGTGTCATTTGGAAAAATTAGATGTAATATTTGTCACCTAATCAAAACAGGGCAAATCTGTCAATTTCACTATAGTTGAGGGTATATTTGTACAAAGACACCAAGACGTGGTTTTTGGAAATATAATCTGGGAAAAACTTTGAAGAAACTAACTTGGCAATAGCTTTAAATTCTCTCCTTACTCTAAATGAACTTGACTTTACTCCTAACAATCTATTTTGTATAAGTCATTAAATATGTTTAAAAAAAAAAAGACTAACGTTTGTATGTATTAAGGTCTACTTTAATAAATAAGTTATCTAACAATTGGCAAATATCCAAATATATTATGATGTATCTCGCAGTTTAGACACTGTGGCCATTTGTAAGAGTTGTGTTTTGGGGGGCCACTTAATATGTCAATTATATTCTGAGAGAGATCAGAAGCCCTTGAAGAGATCCGAAGAGAAGGAGCACGTTTAAACTTCACATTTCGAAAGGCTGTCTTTTTCTGCCAGGTGAGGAATAAATTGGACAAAGGGCAAAATTATCATGAGGAGGCTACTGAATGTTGTAGGCAGAACGCGGTACCGGGAGTAGTGTCACGCAGAAAGGAGAGGCCATCTGCCTCAGAGTAGAGCGGCAAGGTTTCCTGAGTATGCGTGCATGGAAATGGAGAGAGCAGAAGCCCAGGAGGACACCCAGAAATTGGACCCAAGTGCTCAGAAGAATGAATCAGAGATTTACTGATGTAGAGAAACTGACATTACATTACATGCAAGTTCTTTAAAGACCACCCACGTATAGTTTCTTAAAATGCTTGATTTTTCTCATTACACTTTCTTATAAAATTATAAAGTATCACACCCATTTCTTGAAATTTGGGAAATGAATGACAATATACAAAGAAAAATAAAACTGCTTTAAATTTGGCACCTTCTGTAGATAATAGTTACTTCCTGCCTTGGCATGTTGCATGCCATCCATGGTAGGTTTTCAGAATGCAGTCCTTAAAGTCACCCAAGTGCTCCCAAAGGACAACATCCCCTTGTTATCATGAACTTTAAAGGTCTAGCATCTTTTCTGGCATCTCAAGCAGGGCACATGTCCCATCCTCAAAGTAAAATTTTGGTTTTTGAGTTGCTATGTGATTTTGTGTTCTAGCAGAAGCTTCTCCAGATGTAGTGTTAGAAATCAGCTAAGCGGCTTAACACCTCCAAGTCCCATAATGCTACTATTCAAGATGTCTAAGAGGGGGGATCAAAAATAGGCTCACAGGCAAATGAACCAGGAGCTCATGAAGGGTCTTCTGAGGTCCTGACAAAATCTAGTGTTGTCTAAAATATCAGTAGCTAGTGATAGAGGGCTCCTAGGAAGTCACTTAAATATAACACAGAGTAATCTAAAAGCACATCTCAAGAACAGAGAAGATGTTGTGGAGAATGTCAGTCAGCTTGTCCTCACTGTGACAAAACACGTAAGAACAACTAAAGGAGGGGAGGTTTATTGTGTCTTGGACATTTAGTCCTTAGAACATAGTGAAGGGAGTCTGTAGAAAAGGAGAGAATGAGAGAGAGAGACAGACAGACAGACAAACAGACAGACAGACAGATAGACAGAGACACAGACAGACAGACAGATACACAAACACAAAAAGACAGACTCATGAGTAGATATAAACCCTAAGGGTAACCCTACATCTCCCCTTTCACCTAGTCCCCACTTCCTAAGTTTCCAACACCCCCAATGATGCAATCAAGCTATGAATCCACCTATGGATTTATCAGCTGATAAAATCATGCCCTTCCAGATCCGATCATATCCAAATTCCATCAGCAGGCAACTACGCCTTCAACATATGGCCCTTGGGGGCCCTTTTGCAGTTAAACCATAATCTGAAGAATGTATAAATTCCAAACTCTTTCAGTTGTGTAACAGCTGATTCACTAAGAGCCTCAGCCATGCTTATGGCTAGGGAAGGAGCTGGGGTGACTCCGACCCAGCCCTGACACATGTACCACCTCATATGTGTCATTCTCAGGCAAGACACAGATGCTTCCTTTCTGACAGCTGGTTTGCAAAGACTGAGGAGCCCTTCACTAAGCGCTTCGCCCTGGGGAAGTCTGGCCTGGCCTTCAGACACAGGGACTTTGAGGTTACACAGTGTGGGGCTGTGCTCTGCCGATTGCCAGTGAGTCCCATAATTATCTATCAGTTCCTTCACCGATAGAATGGGAATAATAAAAGCCCATAAAACTACTTTGTTCTATCATGATTTAGATCTAAAATATCCCATGGAAGTCTCATGTGGTCAGAGACAGGGCTTTGGAGAAATGATTGGAACATGGATGAACCACCTGCTGCTCAGGGCGTAGCCTGCCCGAAAGAGGCCACTGGGAACATGACCTGCAAGGGTTTTCTCTTGTCCCCAGCTCCTCCCTTCTCTATCCACTTCCTGGCTGCCACGGGGGACCAGTTGTGCTCTGCCTTTCACCTAGGCCATGACACTTTCTCCTGGAGAGGGAGAACGGTCCAAATCCTCTAAAGCCATGAGTCAAGATAAAGCTCTCTTCCTTTACGCTAGGAGTGCCAGCTACTTACCTCCACAATGAGAAGGTGACCAAGAAGACTTTAGGGTCTCTTGCATGAGTGTGTAGGTCACTAACGAAGTATCCAAGGGCAGCGTAATCACGCAATTCTCAGATGAAGAGACAGAGATGCACAGGATTAGAGGGCATGTCCCTAGTCACGAGGTGCTAGTTTGTCAATATAAACTCTGAGCTCTTAGGATGATTTTCTAGGAGCCAGACATCACTAAGACTGGGGAGAAAAGGAGGGCGCTGTCTTCATGGGCTGTTCTGCAGAACAGTCTAAGAGGACAAATAGTTGAGCACCTTGACTGGATTTTCTTCAGCCAGATTATTACAACCAGGAAACATGTCCTGTTTTCTGAACTTCCATATGTGACTTTAGAGCCTTTTAGCTTAGCCTCTCCATTCTAGGCCATCCCTTTATTCCTACAGCAAACTTCACCTTAGAACTCTTTCCTGGATTTCCACTTCAGAGCAGATGAATACCAAACTCCTCTCAAGTCCGGCTGTAACCCAGTTTTCCAACCTTCAAGTGTCCTGCCTCAGAGCTGCAATGAACAACTATTAATCTCTGGGTATATCCAGGGCCTTGCAGCTGACAATATGATAACAATCATCTTTGACTCTGTGCTCTTTATATTTTAAATGAACAGCCAAACCCCAGTGCGCAGGAAGGGCTTTGAAGAAGGACCCACTGATAAATCATCTGCTCCTAGTTATCCCTTTAATGACATAGAATAACAAAAACCACATGCTTTGATTCAGTAGGAAGTTGAATATTTGCTGGAAATGCTTAAATAATAGTACTAGTGGTGATAGTAATAGCTAAGAGTTGCTAAGTGTGAGCTACATCACTGAAACGCTTCTAGATACGTTAGGTGAACGACTCCTCTAATTCTCACGATGGTTGGCAGCTTCTGAAGGCTCCCAAGTTTTTCTCTGCCCCCATTTCTGGCACCCACCCCTGACGTAGTTCCCTCCCCTTGAGTGTGGGTTGCACTGAAGACTTTTAATGAATATGATACGCCAACGTGAGGCTGCAAAAGTCTGCGACTTCTGGCTGTCTGATGCTCTCTCTCTTGAACTCTTCCTCGCTCCCTTTGCTGAATCAAGCCGGAATCAAGCCGGCGTGCTGTAAGCTGCCCCATGCACAGGTCCACAGCAAAAGGAAACAAGGGGAAAAGCTTGCAGCCAACGCTCGAGAGTAACCGAGACCTCCAGTCCAACAGCTTTCTAGGAACTGGACCTTGACAACAGCCTCATGAATAAGCTTGGAAGCTGACCTTGTCAAGCCTTAGAATCACGTGCAGGCCAACACCTTGACTACAATCTCGAGAGAGGCTGAGAACCAGGAAGAAGCTGGGGGATGATAAATGGCGTTGTTTCCAGGTAGCAAGCTTTGGGGAAATTTGATACACAGAAATAAGCAGCCAACACAATCATTCCTAATACAGTCACAGGCAGCCAATACAACTCCTTGCTCCACTGCAGCAGACAACCAATACAGCTGCCTTTACTGTCCCATTTTGTAGTTAAGAAAACTAAGGTCTAAAATAGTTCAATAATGTCATGCAACTCCTGTAGCTAAGTGAGCAGCAGAATTAAGATTTGAATACAGGGAGGCTCTGGCTCCAGAAACTTCATTCTGAACTACTAATGCTGAAACACAGGATAGAGGATGGATAGGTGGCTGGGATGCACAGGTGAATGCATAGATAATGTGTGAATAGATACAGACGTGTACATACATATGGATTCAGGAGTGGAGGAAGGAACGGGTAGGTGGGTGGGTGGATATGTGGGAAAGTGGGTGGGTAGATG
>NDGM010986313.1:0-14959 GCA_002564305.1 Octomys mimax | reverse complement strand
ATATATATATATATATATATATATATATATATAATAGCTGGGGTGATTGTACTAGGAATTTCCATCAGTTATTTGAAAATAGCATTTAATGTGTAGAATTTTCCCCTTGACTAACTCTTATATGCTGATATCTACATCTAAGCAACTACATCAGTGCAGAAATTTGTAACACAAATCCATGCTTGAATATCTGTCATTTTGGTCTTCTAATTGTGTATCATTTCTAATGTCATATCAATTATTACTATACGCTCTTTAAAATAAACTTCACAAAAAGTTAAGAGAAGAAAATCAAAAGAGAGACAATAACAGAAATTTAAGTTTTCTTGAAAGCAAGCAGTAGTATTGAATTATACGTCCAATCTTACATAACTATGTTTGCTAATCTGAGCAACACATTTGATGATGAAAGTGGATAATATATGAAAAACTTACAAAATTCTACAAGGATTACAAAGTACTAAAACAAAATATGGGTGTTCTCAGTAAACTGTAACTTACTTGCTTAAAACTATTCATTTTTTTCTTACAAAAGGTAAGCATATATTCATCTAAAATATTTCCCAGAACCATACAGTTCACAGTGTAAGCTTTATACTTTTTCTCATTAAGCTTATAGGTAGAGTTTAGCTATTTTGTTTGTCATTGTATCACTTGTGTTAGCAACTTTCTATCCGGTGGAAAAAATACCCAATACCAAAGATTTATAGGAGGAGGGGTTTTAGTTTATGGGTTCAGTAAGTTGTCAAAGGGTGGGCTTGCCAGGACCAGCAGTGCACCTCTCCAGTTCAGTGGCTCACCTTTTTGACCAGGGCCTCTCCTGCGAACAGTACATACAGCTGTGAATGAATCAGTGATTAACCCCTTCAGGGGTATAGCTGCCCCATGACCCAGTGACCTTCCAGATGTATGAGGCTTTTGTGGGACATCTAAGATCTAAATCAAAGCAACCTTTATTATTATTATTATTATTATTATTATTTATTAACGTATTTGGCGTTTCAGGGCCTCACTATGCAGCTGGGACTTGTGGTGACCCTCCTGCTTTCAGCCCCCCAGAGGTGGGATTACAGGCATGTACCACCACACTTGAACTCTGGAATGCACAGTCCATCCTGCTGGCAGGTTTGGCATGGCATGTGGTACGTGGGATCCAACTATGTTCCCTGCACTCGCCTAAGCTTGCTTAAGCAGACACTTTAGTCCACTGAGCTATCTTTCTGTCCCCAAAGTACCTTTTATTCAACTGTTGTATGTGCATGTGTGTACATGTGCACGTGTGTGTGTGTGTGTGTGTGTGTGTGTGTATGACAGTGAGCAATAAAGAACAAGCAGGATTTCTTTTCACTTTAAGTATTCACAGTTCTACCTACAATTTGTAACAAGGAATTATAAACAGTTATACCAAAACAGGCCATGCTTAGTTGGTGTTTGTTCCTGATTCAAAGAAGTAGCTAAAAAGACTTTTTGTTAAGTCTAAGACAGTGATTTTAGTTTTATCCATAAATGTCATCACGATACTATTTATTTTAATCATTTATTTATTTATTTTAAATTTGGTACATGGTCTCCCTATTCATCTTGGACTCATAACGATCCTCCTGTCTAGACCTCCTCAGAACTGGGATTACAGGCACGTACCCTATCTGTTACTCTTCTCTCATTGCTGGGACAAATACCAAACACTCAAAATTGGGGAGGGAAAGGTTTATTTAGCTTACATTTACTGGAGGTTTAAGTCCATACTCAGCTGGCTCCAAGGCAGAGTGGCACAGGGCAGAGAACAACTTCTCATGGTGGCAGCAAAGAGCAAGAGAGCAAAGAGAGAAGTAACAGTAACAACAGCAAGAAAGAGGAAATCTGTCTCTCTGTCTCTCTTATGTTATATTCAGGCTATCTTCCCTGGCTTTTTGGAGCACTCACACCCATAATCCCAGCAATTCTCAGACCCATAATCCCAGCAATGCTCAGACCCATAATCCCAGCCTTGGATCATGAATTAATCACAAACTGCACCTCAATGACTGCATGCGGCTTTGCAGGGACAAATGAACACAAACCATAACATGCCCTTACATCCAGTTTCAGGGGCTGGCACAGCACACCCAGGATTCTAGGCTTGGCACAGCATGCTGTTCTGTGGATTGAACCCTGGTTCTTATACTTTCCAGGCAGGTCCTTATACCACCGAGCTATCGATGATATTATTTAAACAACAAGCTTTTTCTGATAATCCTTATCTTCCTTTACATTGAATTTATGTATTTATCAGGTTATATAAATAAAATGAGATTCATCATATTTCCTCTTTGAACAGCAATTTTAGGGGTAACATACTGTGATTGAAAATGAGTTGGGTAAAATTCCTGTCCTTGGGAACTCTTAGTCCAATAGGCTTAAAAACTGATTTCTTACTTAAAATCTGAGTCTTGTTTTACATTTTATTATTTTTAATTACCTGTACAGAATTTTCTTTCTAACAGGAGGATGAATTAACACTGCCTTCTATCAAGTTTTCTACATCAAACAAACACTTTTATTTTTGTGTAAGAAGTAGCATACTGTGGACCCCACCATAATGTAAATGAATCCTGGAACAATAAACAATCTCTTGATAAAGAAGCCAGTAAACATGAATTGCTTAACCAGACATAGCTTCATTATTTCATTTAAATATTTGAGAAATTATTTAAAAAACACCCCAAATTCTTACTGATACAGAAGTGTTTCAAAACAAATTGGGAAGTAACTTTTTTGAACAATTCCAATTAGGCATGATATAATTACACAAAATATTCACTCATATAGCGTATGCCACTATAAATATTTTAAATGCACTAACTCATGTTATAATCACAATATTCTAAAAGGTAACCAGTATTGCTACTCAGTTTTTAATTAAGAAAAAAATGACAGAAAGAATAACTTGTGCAAGTTCATGTAGGTAGTAAACGACTGAGCCACAATCCTAACTGAGGCCTCCTAGCTTTTAGTTTCTATTACAAGTCCATTTCAAAGATGAGGAGAGGGCCTGCAGGTTGGCTCAGTTATTTAAGTGTCTGCTTATGCAAATGCAGTCAGGTTACCGTTGTTGGATCCCCAGTTCCACATGCTTTACCAGACCCACCCTTAGAACAGCCTGATCCAGTCAAAAAAAAAAAAAAAACACAAAACAAAACAAAAAAAACACCTTCTCAACTTTGGGCCAGCCAAATAGCTCAGTGGATTAAAGAGCATGTAAACAGGTACAGGGACCAGGCATTCAATCCCCAGGCCAGCTGTGCCAACCCCACCCCCAAGGCACACTGAGACTGCAATTGAGACTGGGCATGGTGGTGCCAGCCTGTAATCCCAGCTGCTGGGAGGCTGTAAACAGGAGAATCACTACAAGTCTGATCTAGTAGTGAGACTCTTAACACCCTGTAGACCCTTCCCTAAAAATTAAATAAATAAATTAGATAAATAAATAAATAAAGATGAGGAATGTAAAACTAGAAAAAATATAAAACTTGTTTACATCACAGAGCTAGAGAAGTAACAATAAAACCTTGTCTTTTTTACTTAAAAGCTGGGTTGTCTTTTTCATTTTATTATGTTTAATTACCTATATCACATTTTTCTTTCTATCAAAAGCATGTATTAAATTTAGGAGTGTTAACCTTCTATTTATTGCTTACTGATAATTTAATAAAAGAAATTCTGATTTTAGGACATAACAGCCAATGAATACTTAAAGGAAGTAAAACTGGGTCAAAGAAACACTGACACATAGACAAAAGTAGTTTCTGATACTTAAAAGACCCTCAGTTAATCCTTGTTGAATAACTGATAAATTCTTGCAGATTAGTAGAACAAAATGCCATTGAAGAACCAATAACAAACTAGGAGACTACTTATTTTAAAAAAGGAAATCTTATTCCAATTGCTGTGTAATCTTTTTTTGTTTTTGGCGGTACCAGGGATCGAAATCAGGACCTTATACTTGCTGAGCAAGCACTTATTCCACTGAGCTATCTCCCCAGCCCTAAAAGTTTCCTTTTGAAACTTTTACCAAATTGGAAAATCAGGAGAAGCAATTGATAGTTAGTCTCAGGAATATGAAATAAGGTCCACGTAACTGGTCTTTTTGAAATAAGTTCCATTATTTTAATAAAGAGCTCCTTTCTATATTTGAGGAGGTTAATCTTTATTGCTTACATCCTGTCTTTCCCAATTCTTCGAAAGTATAGGCTCCTATGTTGGTCAACATCCTTCATAGTAGTGTGTCAAATTTCCATAGATCTTGCTCAGCTTCTGCTGCAGTCTTGTGGGGTTCTCTGGCTCTGTTATTGCCCATGAGTGCTCAGGCCTTCTAATCCATGAAGCAGCACACATGTACCAAATGGCACAATTACTCATTTGTCTGGCAATGTATTTTCCATAGTTTTATTACTTTCTGCCTTTTCTGAATATCTTTATATGTTTCTGAATGTGTACTACCTGAATGCTATTTTTAACAAGAGAAAACATATGCATGTTCTTAATTTTTTTTTAAAAAAAAACACAGATATTTGATTGAAGCATATTTTTCTTCACGTCTACTGAGTTATTGATGCGTGAGAGTCATATTTCTGTGTAAGGCTACTACTTACAAGCACGATATGAGTGTTGTAAGTCTAGTGTTGTTCATACACTAGGATTTCTCACTAAAGAAAGTTAAATACTGTTCTTTTCTGAGTGGCAGAGATTATAAAACTCCTTTTCCCTAGAGGACTTCATTATTTGTAAGAGTCTTCCTCAAAGACACACACAGACACACACACACAGAGACAGACACCCACCCCGTGCACGTGTGCGTGCGCACACACACACAGACACACACACACACACACACACACACACAGAGGTTTGTTCCATTTTTCTCTTCCACAGAGGTCACTTGGGAAACAGGGACACTGTGTTTCTAACCCAAGTTTCAAGATAGCTGGCTTGTTCTTCCACTAATATCCCCCCAGGATGTCCTTGAACCTTAGAAAGGACAAGTACTTTCCTGAGGTATATGCCTCTTGGGAGGTCCCTGTGGGCAGAAGGGAATTGATGTGTACTCCTCCAGTAGCTCCCAGGCAGGCAGAAGCACAAATAGTTCCATTTTCTGCCTTTTCTAAGCTCAGCTGAGATATACAACAGACTTGCCCAGCAACCCTCTAAGCTGAGGGACCTCAGCCTCCTCGCCTCTGTGCACAAGACTTATTCTGTCTTAGTAAAGCTACCTCTCCCTGACACAGCTTGGAAAAGAGTTGCAGCACTGAGAAAATGGTGAGAGGACCAAAGACTTGGGTATTTCCAAAAGGAGAAGTTGGCCAGTTTTTAATTACTACTTTGAAGGAAAGTAGGAAGTAATTGAAAATTATTTTGTGTAACTTATTGATGCAGCAAATGTACATTTTATAGACTTTTAAAAAGTTTTTCTTGAGATTATGATGAGACAACAGGGTGTAGACAGAAAGGGAACCTGATTATAGATTCATTTCTATTCAGCATATCTCTATTTAGAAACAAGGCATTTCAAGCTTCTGAAATATGTTAAGTTTTCAGGTTTTTTGCATGATATGGGTTCTCATGTCACTTTAGGATTCTATTGTGAGATTCTACTCTAAAAGAAAGAGTCTCTAACAGTGGAATAGTGGCCTATTCTGAAAATGATTCAATTTATGAGGCAAATTCTCTGCCTTGCAAAATGCATAGTCCAAGTCTACTCTGACTTCAAACATAGAAAGAGAAAAAAGGGAGGAGAGGGCAAAATTACAATGAAAAAGCAAATGAATGAACAGCTTGTACATGAATGAATATCCACGTGTGAAGAATGGATATCCTTTTGTGAGTAAGAATGTATGTTTTTATGTTACATAGAGGAAGTTGCTGAGAAATGGGATGGTTTCTGAAGGTGTTTAATGACTTACAACTCCTTGAAAAATAAAGGACTATTTCACTGACATCCAGCATACCAGAGAGAAAAAGGTAAGAATTGTTTTGCATTGTGTGACTCCTCCGAGGAAGCACTCTGTGGTCACATATATCCCCAACTAGAAATCCTGAGATAAAGTGAAAAATTCATTATGCTGAAATGAACCCAGATGAACTTAAACCACTCTTCGCTAGACAAGAAAACATTTTTTAAAGATAGTGTATGGTCAGGAAGAGTTGCACAGTATGGAAAACCAGTAATACTCAGTGAAGGTGTTTTGCCTAAAATCTTCAAACTCCCTTCACACTAGAAACAAAATGTAGAGGAATTCACCATAGGATGATGAAGAACTCCATACTGGCAAACTTTAAAGATGCTATGCATATAGCTTCTAAGCATAATTGTTCCTAAGAAGTCCTGTGCCTAGAGAGATGCATTAAACATGTGTTTCTTTAAAAATGAATAGAAAGGGACTGGGGAGATAGCTCAGCAGTCTAAGCACCTGCTTGGCAAGCACAAGGAGCTAGGTTTGATCCCTGGTACCAAATAGAGTCAACCACCCAAACTGGGCATGTTGACAAATGTCTGTAATCCCAAAACTGGGGAGGCTGAAACAAGAGGATCATTACAAATATGAGCTGCATAACGAGACTCTATACCAAATATTTTTTTTAAAAAATTAAAAAAAGAAGAAAAAAGTTGTAAGGGTCACAATGCATATTGCCTCTTTTAAAAATGCCTTACTATTTAGGATCTGAGACTGAAAAGCCTGACTCTGAGCAATATCTATGTTTCACTTCTTTGTCAAGAAGCAACTAGCTATGTGATCCAGAGCTAAATATTTAGTGTCTCTAGATTAAGTGAGTACAATGGCATTTATCCTAGTTAAGATGCTGACCGTGAAGACCATGTGAGACAATGATAGTAGGCTTTAATACATGAAAGTGAGGCACCACCGAGCAGGGAAGAGGTGCCTTGTATCCAGCACTGCTCCTCAAGCTCCAGATGTTGGAAAAGGCCATGATAAGGTGATTGCAGATGATGGAAGTCTGGATTTCTTTCCTCACACACCTTCCAGGTAGACTGTCCCAGCATATGGGGGACCAATATGATGTGGCTCAGACAGCCCAGCCCTGAGGCTAAGGAGTTAGGATCTTTATATCCACATTGTATGTACCTGATGGTAATGCACTCCCTCTACTTATACCTCTATTTTCCTTCGTGGGAGCTGGGGAGATAGCAAAGTAGAATAAGTGCTTGCCTGACAAGTGCAAGGGCTGAGTTCAGTCCCCTTCCACAAAAAAATACAATCATATACATACATGTAGTATAATGTGTATATATTTACTAAAAGATGCTAGAATAGCACATTTCTAGTTGTCTATATTCCTTACTTGACTATTAGAAGCTCAAAGCTAAATTCCAAGTTCAAAGGATAAAACTGTTCAATCACATGTTCTTGATATAATTGCTTATATTATCTCTGTGTCTGTTTATTTTGTGTTAAATATCTGTGCACGTCTAGATTTGTTAGAAATAGAGGAATGATGAATAAATACTCAGTTTCTTTGAAAAATATCTCTACTTTATTAACTAATCATTAGTCTTTAAATTGTGTTATTTTTAACAGCAAGTCTGAAGCATATTTTCTGAGAACAGCAACACCTCTCCTTAAAAGTGAGAATATATTTTATTATTTTCTGGGTCCTTATTGGAACTAAAATTTCAGGCTAGGGGTTCTTTTAACTTTTAAGGGGTTAATTCTAAGAAGAAGGGAAATTGGAGTCTAATTCCTTGTCTGTGGTTTTCTGGAATATAAAAATTCAGTGATTGGGCTCACTAAGAATTCTCTGGTGATTTCTATTCTAATTCTGCATACCAGGAAACTACTTCTCAGACAATAATGCTATTAGTAGTCAGAAACATTCATTTGGATGGAGTGTGGTAAAAGAAAAAATGAAAATTAGTCTACAATTTTCACAAATAGATTTCAAATTGATTTGAACTGTCAGACACAGATTAAAAGAAGCAGGATAAAGGAGAAATTTCCATTAGTCATAAACCTCTTGCCTTGCTGTTCCACCAGCGAATACTGGGCTGTGACCAAAGAAGTCAAGTTGTGTGTTTATGTGTGTATGTGTGTGTAAAGAACTGCATCCCAAAGACAATAAAAACTTTGTTGAATTTGCTCTATTATACTTTTATTATTTTTAATACCTGTGTTTTTTTACCATCCCTAAACATGTAATTAGGAACTGTTAATTCTGCCTTTCTTTAGGGTCCTAATATTGAAACCTAAGCAAGGAGAGGGAAATGGATGGTGTGGGCAATAGTTTTTCTACCTCTTTTTCCCCTCACCAGTGCCTTGGGCCTAGAGTTCACACCCCAACTGACCCACAAATTTGTGTCTCAAAACAGAGGCAATTGAGAAATGGAAAACAAGAGGAGAAGAAAAGGAATCCAGCAGTAGGATGCAGAGAAAAGCTGAAACTCATAAGATATTCAGTGTCCAGTGGGCTCCAGAATGATTCTGACCCTGTCCGAGAAAGAGACCACATATCTTGCAGAGTCACTGGAAAGAAGTTAAGAAGGATGATGAAATATTTTTATTACTTACCTACAGATTATGAGTTTTTAATTAAACACCTTTTGAAAAGTCTAGCAGTCCCCTCTTACTTTCTTAATAAAAATTCCTATTTGTAATATTTCATAGTTTCTGTTGTTGTTGTTGGGGTAGGAGTATCCCTAAGGAGAGGACTGTGAAGGGAGAGTTTATGCTAATTTCAGGAGGGGAGGTGTTCCATGTGTAATTTAGCCTGAAAAGATAACAGCAAATACCCAAAGCAATCTAAGAATTCTAAAGGCTATTTCATGTTTACAAAATATGACATCACTCTATTATTTTAAATAAATAAGTAATCTAAACAATGGATTGGATCATAGAAAGCATTACCTTTCAAATTATTCATTATTTTTTTGTCAGAGAATTTGGTGAATATTACACCAAACTTGTCATCATTAGTCATACAATTGTGTTCAGCTGAAGCATTGCTTCATTTAAGCTTTCAATCTTTTTTTTTTTTTTTTCAGAAATGAGAATTGAACTCAGGCCCTTGAGTTTGCCTGGGAAGTGCTTATTCTACTGAGCCATCACCCTGGCCCCAAGCTTTGCAATCTTATTAGGAAAAAAAAAAATCAAAAGAAGAGTGCTAACTTCAGCTTGCAGGTAGGTGAAGTTATTCAACTATTCCAGAACCGGAAAGATGCATTTAGAAAAGTATAGCTTTGTGTGTGTGTGTGTGTGTGTGTGTGTGTGTGTGTGTGTTTTCTTTTTCTTTCTTTTCTTTTCTTTTCCTTCTTTTTTTGTATTTTAGGGAAGGTGCTATTGTGTTCAGGGTCTCACTATTAGATTGGACTCATAGCAATCCACCTGTTTAGAGCCTCCTAAGAGCTGGGATTACAGGTGCATGTCATCAGTCTCAATTGCTCTCTCAGTGTACCCTGGGGGCAGGGCCAGCACAGCAGGCCCCAAGGATGAGCCCCTGTCCCTGCGCCTGCTTGTAGGTAGCCACTTTAATCTGCTGAGCTACTTGGCCAGCCCTTAGAAAAGGATAGATTTTGCTTTCTGCCGCCTTTCCATATGCAGTGAGTGTGTATGCTTTGCCTGCAAAAAGAAGGTGCTGTGGAGGCCACCTTTCCATGCCCAACAGCAACATGTTGGAAAGATCAGATCTCAGCATGAGGCATCTCTACTTTCACTTCCATTGGACCTTGGACAAGTTATTGCTTTTGAACTAATCTAAAACAAAATAAACTAGAATCTCCTTATAGTTCACCTTTGCTTAGAACTATTGTTTTTCATCATAATTCAAGAAAAGACAAATATATAAAGGACAGACCTATTGTGATGAATTATCTATGAAGTAGCTAATTAGCTAATTACCTGGTGGGAATTATCAATACATATAAGTGTAGGCTGGTGATTTGGTCATGAAAAAGTCTGACTTTCTGTGTTTTTACAGCTGGCTATGACCACTATGGCTCTGGAAGAAGATAATCATACAGAAACAACCTACTTCATTCTGCTGGGATTTCCAACAGGACCTGCCTTGCAGCTTCTCCTCTTCTCTGTTTTTCTGGCTGCCTACCTGCTGACACTGTTAGAGAACTTTCTCATCATCCTCGCCATCCGCAGTGAAGCACAGCTGCGCAAGCCCATGTACTTCTTCCTGAGCCACCTCTCTTTCCTGGAGATGTGGTATGTCACAGTCATTAGTCCCAAGATGCTGGTAGACTTCCTCAGTCATAGCAAGAGCATTTCCTTCAATGGCTGCATGACTCAGCTGTATTTCTTTGTGACTTTTGTCTGCACTGAGTACATACTTCTTGCCATCATGGCCTTTGACCGCTATGAAGCCATCTGTAATCCACTACGCTATCCAGTCATCATGACCAACCAGCTCTGTGGTGTGCTGGCAGGGGGTTGCTGGACCTGTGGTCTCATGACTGCCATGATTAAGATGGTTTTCATAGCCAGACTCCACTACTGTGGCACCCCTCAGATCAATCACTACTTTTGTGATATCTCTCCACTGCTCAATGTCTCCTGTGAGGATTCCTCTCAAGCCGAGCTAGTGGACTTTTTCTTGGCCCTCATGGTTATTGCTGTGCCTCTTTGTGTAGTGGTGGCATCTTATGTCATCATCCTTACCACCATCCTCAAGATCCCCTCTGCTCAGGGTCGTCAAAAAGCATTCTCCACCTGTGCTTCTCACCTAACCATTGTAATCCTCTTTTACTCCACAACTCTTTTCACATATGCCCGTCCCAAGCTCATGTATGCCTACAATTGCAACAAAGTGGTCTCTGTTCTCTACACTGTCATTGTTCCACTCTTAAACCCCATTATTTACTGTCTGAGGAACCGAGAAGTAAAAGAAGCTCTCAAAAAGATCATATTGTGCAGTAGAAGTGGCCCCCAGGAAAATGGGGATTTAATTAGTTAAAAAATACATAAAATCTTCCGGTCTTAAATACAAAAATGATTACTACGCATTTTGTCCCTCAGTCTCACCTTTATGTATCCATCAACATTCATAACACTGTTCCACTGTATGTATAGGAGCCCACAAATTATTTTTTATCACGAAATGGATTTGAGGTCCTTAATTAATAGTCCAGAGTGCAACAGCTTAAGTCAAAGTTCCAATAACATACTTCTTTACACTCACTAAGATTATGATTTAATCAAATATAATATCAAGTGTCAGTGAGTATGTGGAGCAAAGAAAACACACACTGCTAATATGAATGTGAAGTTGCGTTGCTTCTTTGGAAAAGCCTGGTAATTTCTGAAAAATTTAGTTTATCATGTGACCCAACAGAATTACTTCTCTTTGTTGTTCTTTGTTCCTTTTAAAAAGTTTTATTGATAATTTAAATGTAAACACTGGGGCTGGGGATATATCTCAGTAACATAAGTGCCTGCCTGGCAAGTGCAAGATCCTGAGTTTGATCTAAAAACACAAAAAGGGAGATGTAATTACTGATAATATTCAACATAGGGAAATTTTTCCTGTACACAAAATATTTGCTGCTTCTTTTTTTGCATTCTCCTCCCTTCCCTTCAACCTTTCTGCCTTTGTTTACAAACACTGCTTCCAGTTTTTCCTCTTCTTTTTTTTCCTTATCCATTCCTTCCTTTCCCCTTCCCCTATACCATACTCTCTTTCCCAGTAGAATATGCCTTTCCCAATTCCCAGTATTTATTATACATTTGGGTCCTTATTTACATTTTGCCAAAACATTACTTCTATGTTTACAAAGCAGAAATGAGAAATATATATTTCTATCTATCTATCTATCTATCTATCTATCTATCTATATTATACAAAAACTTGTATATAACCATTCGTACCTGCATTATTCATAATAATAAAGTGAAAACAACCCAAATATCTATTAACAGACAAATAAATACACAAAATGTGGTATAGCCATAAATAAATATGATACTGCATAAATAAACCCTGGAAGAATGCTAAGTGAGAAAACTCAATCCCACACAAAAACACATAGTGTTTATTATTTATATTAAATATCCATAACCAAATCTGTGGAGCTAGAAAATGGATCCATAGTTTAAGGCTAAACAGAAGGCACAAAAGATCATGGGAAATGAGTATGTGTTTTCTTTGGGAATGACAAAAATGTTCTAGAAGTGTTCTAGAAATTACTGATGACTATAGACTTTTGCAATTTTGCAAACAATGTAAAGCATTGAGACCATACACTTGGAGGGTAATAAATTAGAGAGACAGAAGAGTGAGAAACTAGTATGCTTGAAAAAGTCAGCACCAGAATTGAGAGCTAAACACTCAGTAACCTTTGCCGAGCTCAGACAGATTCTTGGATGATAGAACAATTCATACAGAACTGCAAGGTGTTTCTTAATTTTTAAAAAAGCCAAATATTCCTAACCTCTAGAATACATTATTTTAGGCAATTTGATTACTTTTGTAAGACTATTTAATTTTAAACTTTACAGTAAACATTTGGTGTAGATATTGTAGTTTCTTTATTGCTTAATCAAAAATGACCTAGTTAAGATTTCATAGCTGTTTCCATAAAGGATACTCAAAGTTGCTAAGTGGTACTTAACAGAAGAATGTTAGGAAAAGAAGGTCGTAGCTATGAGGCAAAAAGCTTCCTTATATTGATGCTATTTAGCTTTATAGATAACTCCTTGTGTAAGCTTAGAAAATTATTTTCTTCCTTATATTTCAGTTTCATTATCTTGAATTCAGACCAAAAACTAAATCCCATCAAACTCTGAATTTGTATCGTTCCCTGTCCTCAGTAATTGAGTTAATAAATGCTGAATATTTCTAAATTGCTAAAAGAATAAATTATTACTGTTCTCACCACAAAAATAAGTTAATGAGGGTGTGGAAAATATTAATTACCTCATATAAATCTTTCTATAATGTATGCATAAATCAAAACATCATACTTATACCATATAACTACAGCCAGTTGTTATTTGTCAGTTAAAATAAGTATCAAAAGATGGGAGAAAGAGAGAATGCAAATAAGAATTAAAATCTTATGTACATATAATGACTCCCAGGATGAATGTAATCATTACATATTGTGAACATATACTAATAAAAATCAAAAGTAATAATATTTTTACAACAGTAAAAATAATCCAAGCCATCAGATTTGTGTTTTAAGTGATCAAAGCAGAGATATTTCCCCCTTGGTTCTATTTATCAATTTAGACTACAGGCATATCATATAATTATATTTGTGTTTATTTAACCCCTTGCTGGAGCTTTGCCTTCATATAGGCACAAAAATCTACTTAGTCTTTGTTACAAAAAAAAAAAAGAAAAGGTTTTTTGTATTTGATACAGGGTTTCTACACAGCTCAGACTCCTACTGATCCTTCTGTTTTCAGCCTCCCCAGTGCTGGGATTACAGGCATGCCCCACCACGCCCAGACTCAGTTCCGGGTTTAGAGAATTGGGAAGCAGGGCTAGGGTGGAATGTGGTGAAAAATAATGCTTTTTAACTTGAATTCCTTAGAAAAAAGATATTAAGACTGTGGAGCTGGCATGCTTTTGAGTGATTCTTTCTTTCTCATATAAAGACGACGTACTGCTCTCAGTGATGGAATCCACATTATTTTAGACCTAACAGAGTGTTCACTCTCATAAACTTGAATCCAGATCCCCTGTCTTCTGAACTTCTTTGTCAACCACACCACAGAGATTTGTTAATCTATTTTAAGCATTGTTTCTCTTACCAAATAAATGAACCCTCAGTTCCAACCTTCTTCCCCCACTCAAGTTCTCCCATGCTGGCAGCTTAGATGGGAAGTTTGGGTGATTGCATGGCTCTCCCAGGATATTTGGGCCCTTTTCCAACCACATTGGAAGAAGATAGGCCAGCCGCCCTCTGAGCACCAAGGACATTGGCAGGAAGGCAAGTAGGTAAAGAACAGCCTGCCTTTTCATCATAAAATGAAATCATCTCAACTTTATTGAAAATGATCTTATACAATAAAATTTTTTGTTTGTTTTGCTTTTAAGAATGTTATTTGATGAATTCTTTTTTTTTTTTCAATTTTTAAATTTGAATTAATTAGTTAATTCAAGTTTTTGAGCTAGGAATCTCACTATGCAATTCGGGCTAACCTTGATCTCATTTAAAAAATATTTATTTATTTATTTATTTGGTACAGGGCCTTGCTATGGAGCTCTGATTTGTAGTGATTCTCCTGTCCCAGTCTTCTCATCACTGGGGTTACACGCATGCACCATCATGCTTGGTTCTTGTGGTCAGCTTGGCGCCTCCAGGGTTTTAGGGACGGCACAGCATGCAGTACCCGAGATCAAATTCAGGTCTTTGTGCTTTCCACGCAGGTGCTCAGACTACCGAGCTAACTCTCCAGCCTCTGCTGCTCACTTTCGTAGCTCCCAGGCTGCACTTGAACCCACAGCGATCCTCCTGTCTCAACCTCCTAAGCTTCTGAGTACTGGGATCACAGGCAAGCACCACCACACTGGCTAGATGAATTCTGAAAATGTTTAGGGTTGTAAAACAGCAACTGCTATATAAAACATTTCCATTGTCCCATAAAATTTCCTTGTGCCCTTTTGTACTAAATTCCTCAGTCCTAGGATTAGCAAGAGCAATGGGTTTTCTGTCACTTTAGCTGAGATATTTAAGACATTCTCTTAATTAGAATCATATAATATAAGGGCCAGGGATATAGTTTAGTGGCATAAATGCCTCCCTGGCAAGTGCAAGGTCCCAAGTTCCATCCCTGGTAGTATACACACACACACACACACACACACACACACACACACACACAAAGATCATATAATGTATAGTTTTATACCAGATCACAATTACTTAACATAAATTCTATAATATTTCACAATTTCTTTATGTGTGCCAGCTTACATGGAATTGATGGGTAGTGTTCCATTGTCTATTACAATT
>NDGM010986291.1:0-15685 GCA_002564305.1 Octomys mimax | reverse complement strand
TATATTCTTCTTAGTGTTTAATTGCTGTGACATGCCAGTTGCTGCTACGATGTCTCTCGGGTATAATGCTTCAATCTTATCCTTATTGTAGAGTAGTACTCATTGCATATAGATCCCACGTTCATAACTCAGAACTGTTACTCTATAAGGCGTACTCTGGGATCTACTGCACTTTTAGTTCTTGTCAAGTCTATTTCTAAATGATAGTGCCTTCCTGTATACCCACTCTGGAATCTCTGCATATATCTCATACAACTACTTCTTCAGTCTGCTTCTAGGGGCCCCAAAGAATCCGCGATAGCAGAACCTGTCAATTCCCCGTGTCAGCTATAAAGTTCTCTATCATCCAGTTTCTTACTGTAGCAGTATTTGTGTCTGGTTCGTATTTGTTTGATACTTTTGGGCCCAAACTTTGGCCTTTTTTATGAGGTTAAAAATATCCTACATTATTTATGACAAGATTATATGTAAAAGCATGTTTTTGGTTGGTTTGTTCAAAACTTGTCTCCATCAAGCTTTACAAGGGGCTGTTTATCACAACCAAGACTATTCATTTCTGCCACTCAATAAGAGTTCAACCATGTTCTTATCTCTCCATTTTTTTTTTTTCCTAGAAGCTTGCTCTCAAATTGTGCATCAGATAAGCATCTCAGGATAACACAGTCTTACAGAACACCTGTCCTCTTACAAACTACACTTTCTTTTCACAAACTATCCTATATTGGGACTGTCATCCTTGTTAAAGAGTCCAAAAGTGAAGTGAATCTGATATTCCAAAGACCAAGACTAGAAGGCAACTTAAGTTTATTACTCACTACATTACCCTATCAGAATAGCCTACACTTTGCCAAAACAAGTTTTAGCAAAATCAGAGGAAATGTCTCTACGTGAATAACACTTTTCCATGATTATGCTATTTACCAGAAATCCACTGTAGTGACAAATATCACACTGTTGTCCCTTTAGCTTCCTCCAACTTAAAGAACAAAAAAGTTCTGTGCACAGAGCAATTATACAGATAACAAACACAAGCCCTGTACCCAGCGTTTATGGTCCAATTAGGCAAAAAAGACTAAAAAAACTATTTTTGATCATCTGTATACCATCTTATAAATTGTGCTGACTTACAAAGTCAGATGCTGAAAGAAAATACAGACTGAGGCTGATGATTTAGGTCAGTTGTAGAGCTCTTTTCATAGCATGCATGAGACACTGGGTTCTCTACCAATTGGGGTGGGAGTGCACCAAAGGACAGACAAGAGTTTCTTCCCCAAGTTCTAATTAATCCCTTCAGGAAAAAAAGTTTTTAAAAAATGCTATCCTGTGTAACCCCAGCTACTTGACAGGCTAAGGCAAAAGGATCACAAAATTGAGGACAGCCTGGGAAACAGCACAGTAAGATTCTGTCAACACTTTAAAGGGCTGAGGATGTAGCTCAGTGACAGAGTTTATTCAGTATATGCAAAATCCTGCCTTGGGTTCAATTCCAAGTACTAGTGTGGTACCCTCAAGAGGGTGAGCCAGAAGATCACCAGAGTTGAAGCCAGCCTGGACTACACACTGAGTTCAAAAACAGCCTGACCTAGAAAGTGAGACCCTGTTTCAACTATTCCCCATACCAAAAATATAAAAATCCAGTATACTAAGGGGAAAAGAGGAAAGGAAACAGGGAAGGCAGGAAGGTAAAGAGAGTAGTCAGAAGAAAAAACTGTCAAATGTACTTAAAATACACTTGCTCTGTATCCCCAAAATTTATAACTTGGTTCAAGTCAAGCTTTCTGACTTAAAAATTCAACTTCTCTTTTCCAATCTGAATTGAATCTTCAAGTTATTCTCTCATATAAATGCCAACATTGTTTCAAAAGCCTAAACTCAATATGAAAACGTACATTTAATTTCTTTTATGAGGAACATCATCAAATTTACTTTATTTGGTACTTTGTCTCAGCAATGAGAAAAGTAACTAAGACGCTATTCCTAGCACTATATAGAAAGCCAATTAACTGTGTGGTACGTGCTATACTGGACTCACTAGATATCAAAATATCTTAGTTCTGCAACCTGGCAATGAAACACCAAGTATATAACCTTAAATAATAATGAAAATAATTACCAAACTAACAACTACAAACGTTGTTTTTCCATAGATATAACATTATATTTTCTTCCCTAAAAATTGTCAGCTCATATACTGAAAAATGAATATAAAATTTCACATCCTCAACTACAAACTGCTTCTTAAAATTCACTGAAACAGTGCTAGACATTGATGTCTCTTACATCAAAACGTTAAGATTTGGTACTGATCAACACAAATTAGTAACGTTATCTTTTACTAATTAGTTTTCTTTCTTAACTCACTGTTTTTCATCATTTCAATTTAAAGACAGCAACAGAAAAATACACATACTTTAAAAGGAATGCTTCAAAAACAGGGGAAAGACTACCATCTGACAGTACTATATTTGGGCACACATCTCTGGGAATTGAGAATCATTAAGACTAGACTAACAGACTGCCTTAACTCATACTAGAGCCACTCCTTTGAAATTAGTTTAATACCAGACCTAGAATTTATGTATCACCAGCATTGAAGAAACTTTTTTAATGTACTTGGTACAGGGTCTCACTACACAGCTCAGACTCACAGTGATCTTCCTGTTTTCAGCCTCCCCAGTGCTGGGATTACAGGCATGCGCCACCACACCCAGCTCGGTGGCCTGCTCAGCATGTCCGAGGGTGGGGTGCCAGTGCAGCATGGTGCTGGGGATCAAACCCCGGTCCCTGCACTTGTCTAGCAGGTGCTTAGTCTGCTGAGCTATCTCGCCAGCCCTGCAGAAATTATCATTAGGCCCTTCATTTGCACAGGGTTTAACTAAAGTAGTCTCAAACCATGGCTTCAAGAGGAGTTTTCAGAAGTTAGTTCTCTTACTTACACTATACTAGACCAAAAATAAGTCTGCTGACGGCTGTTATGATGGCTATTTTTTTCCTACTCAATTAACTATATAACACCTTGAGAATAAGTAAAAGCTTCAGCTGTTTTTAACATCTAGATTTTCAATATGAGTTAATACAGGACTATACAAACTATACCTAGGGCCCATAATATACTTTTTTAACAAAGTATTCCTATCAACAAAACTACCACTAGTTCTCTTCCTATTGCGTTGGAAAGAGCTACACTCAATTTTTAAAATTTAAGGTAGCTTTTTTTTGGTTTTGGTACTGGAAATCAAGCTCAGGACACGGTGCTTATCAGGCAGACACTGAACCTCCTGGCATGGTGGCTCATACCTGTAGTCCTAGCATTTAGGAGACTGAAGGCAGGAAGATCAAGTTAAGAGACCAGCCTGGGCTACAAAGTGAGCTCAAAGCAAGCCTAAACTGCGTATTGATACCCTATCTCAAAAGACAAAAAAAGTATTAATATTAATAATAACAAAACTAGGTTTGTCCCTAGCTTATCAGATTCTAGCAGGAATGCCAAAATATTTATCTGTCTGAAATAACCTAAATTTACTTAAAATTCCTCCACAAGAAATTCTCATAGTTTCAAAAAACTTCATAATGTCGCTTCAAGCCACCACATCTATTTATGTTACTAGTCACTCCCTATACATTGAATCAAAATTTTTCACTTACACATTGTTGAAAGCCTACCCTTCCTGTATTTCCTGTTACACAGAGCTCTAATGCTAATTTTCTCACATCTTAATTTCCAAATTCCATTCTCTGGACTCAATTTCAACTTACCAACAAAATTCTGATGCACTGTGAAAACATGTCAGATATTTTATGACAAGGAAAATGTTGGGATAATTATGAAAAAAGAAGGGCACAGGAGGTGGGTGATAAATACATGAAAAGTTCATCATACTATTTACTTCTGAATTTCTATAAAATGGGCAGCTGCATTAGTTTTCCATCAGACTCACATCACTGCTCATATAACATTTTACTCAGAACACCTTCAAACCACCTCAAGGAAATTGCATCACAACAAAGAAATCATTTTTAAAAACGATTTCAATGTCACATAAATATAAACAGGCAAAGGTAACAAAGCCTAACTTTTTCAAAAGAATGACCGTGCAACATAAATCACTACATATACAGAAGACAACTATAAAGTGAAGATTCAAAAAAAAAAAAGACAAATTACAATGTTAGAAACTCATATGCATGTGCCCCATAGCCAGAGAAGAACAGGACTTCAAGGGGACTCCAACAGTTTATCAAAGAACGAAAGACTCCTCCTTTGAGCTCCTTATATACGCACAGCAAATCTCCATAACTAACGCTAGAAGTCCCCTCAACCACAAATTAATATCTTAGTCCACACATAATTCTAAAAGTAGCTTTTACTAAAATATTTTTACTTTTCAGATACCAGAGTGTGCTATTCAAAGTCACACTTCACAACACTAGCAGCACTTCTCCTGAGACACAGCACCAAGAAACTAAAACCTGACCTTTGAAATTCAGTTTCTGCTAAACAGCTATGCGTATTTGTTACCAAAAAAAAAAAAAAAAAAAAAAAATCAAGCCCATATTAAGTCATCTGGAATGTCTAAGGTCTACTTTGGACTATTATATTCTAAATGTGGGTACTTAAGCTTCCACTACTAAAAGTTCCTTAACCAGTAGTAGAAAATTATACACAAAATATTTATTTCATCACTTACTTAAGAATAGTTTTTGCACTACTGCAGTCTTCAAATCGAATGGAGTAACCAACCTCCTGGCCCAACATCACATCCATTTCATCAGCAACTCTCTGAGCCACACTCATTGCAGCCACTCTCCTGGGCTGGGTACAGGCAACTCCTCTCTTGGGTCCAGGTAATGAACGCATGTACTCCACGCACCACTGTGGAATCTGTCAAATAATTTTACATTAAATTTAGTTCCATTCTGCATAACTATTAACAAAGTAATGATCTCATTCCAATTATGAAATACAAAATTGAAGAAAATGACAAAATTATTTTTAACTTAATCAAAGAGGGGTCACACATAACACTCATGGAATGATTTCACTAAGTGGGCAGGGTTGCATGAGGTTTTGCTCAGTATGTAAAACAGTAAACTGTCCCATCATCATGCTATGAAAAATACAACTTAAAGCAAATACTAACTACCAAAAACATTCTTAAGAAAAAAAAAAAAATTCTAAGAAAAGGATATAGGTTTAAAACATATACATGCAATGTGAAAAAATGTTAAGTAAACACAGAAATTTCATGCCCCTAGAGCTAGTGTAACTCAAATCTGGTTTGTAGGCCAGCAAAACAAACTCTCAGCACATTAACTCTTGCGCTTCCACTCTTCTTCCCTTGACAATACTTTAGCAACATCTTAAGCCATTAATTACTCATTTCTCGTCTCAAATTCTATAGGACTTAGAAAAGCAGCACTTTGCTGAACGATAAACCAAGAGAAAAGGGGAGAAGAAAGCCCAAAGCTCAAGCTGACTGTCATACTAACAATACATCTTTTCACTGTTACCCGTAGTAACTGATTCTCATTTTATTAAGACTACAATGGAAAAGCATAGGAATAACAAATTCTACCACATTACATAGGAACCCACTGCCATTTTCTCCATCAAAAGTGACTAATTCTCTAAGAAGCATGCAGGACTTGCTGTATTTCTAGTTATAATTGATAAAGGATGTTGGTTGTTGCCTCATTACATTTTAAGTTATTTCAGACTTAAAGCAAAACATGTTGATTTTTTAAGATTCACTCCACATAAATAGAACAATTTTTTTTTTTTAAAGTTTTAGTCTTAGCTTAGCAACTATCAGACTCTTAGGACTTAGTAGCCCTTTAAAAATAACAGGATGCCAAACAACTAATAAATGTATTACATGTGTACAATGCAACTTAACAGTGCTAAGATTGTAATTCCTAATAAAAATCTATCTTATTAACATAACTTTCTATAAGAAGTTAATTTTCAAACCAAAACTTTTATTAAGTGTGGACTGTTTTGAATTTTTACAATCTTGAATGTTTGGTTTTTAACAGAAGACACCCGGCTTCTCTTGTTTTCAATGTGTTGCAATACTGTATTCTGCTTGAAATATACAAACTGAATTTTTAGATTTGGGAGACTTTCAATGGTTCCCAAACAATATTTGGAGAACCACTCAGTCAAGTCTAAGGAAAAGTGGATTAAGACAGAAAGCAGCCTCTGAAATGATACCGTATGTAGACTACTGACTTGTTCACGCCAATTATCACGTTTTTTATTTTCTTTCACCTTTTTTCCTTTCTCCAGTTGAGGCCAACTGTCTAAAAACTGATACTAGGCCAGGCAAATAGCTCAATGGATTAAAGCACCTGCAAGCAAATGCAGGGACCAGGGGTTTAATCCCTGGGCCTGCTGTGCAGGCCCCACCCCCAAGGCAAACTGAGATAGCAATTGAGACTGGGTGTGGTGGCATGCATCTGTAATCCCAGCTCTTGGGAGACTGTAAATAGGCAGATCACTATGCATCTTATTTAGTAGTGAGACCCTGAACATCCTGCAGACCCCTCCCTAAAAAAATTACAAAAAAAAAAAATACTGATACTGAATCCCCTATTCAGAGAAACACTACAAAGCCAAGTTATTTCTCATTTTTCTTCTAGTAATTTTAATTTCTTCCATCATGAATAGTTAACATCTTGACTCTAGTTCTCCACCGATACTTCCTTCTCACTGACTTATACAAAATACAAACTTGCTATGATCTCCTATATACCTATCATAGGCTCACAACATGAAGCATTAAATTCCATCATTTCCTCTAATTAAAAGTCCTGATGACTTTCCTATTGACAGTAAGATATAGTAAGGACCAATCTATACCCCCAGTCTCACTGCCCCTTCATACACCCTAGATGCTAGCCACAGGACATAATACTTTCCTTCCTCCAAACTCTTGCACCCGTTGACATTGTCACTTTGGCTGAATCAGCTTGAGGCTACCATATGTGTACAGCATGCATATTAAGTAGCAATAAAAAATGTCTTTACTGTGGTCATCAAAGTTAAAAGACTATGGATGGTTTTATTTTGAGTCACAAACAATAACTAAAAAACTGGCTGCTACTTTTCATGGTTTGAGTCAAATTTTCACAAGTATTAAAAAAATGGATGAAATCTGCTGTTTATCATTTCCCCAAACCCCCTGCAATCCTAAATATTCGTATCACATAGCAACCCCAAAAGGCCAAATGTTAATCAATATAATCACCAGCAATCTGAAATAAGGCTGGCCACATCAGACTGGCATGAAATAAATATAATGCTGGTTATAGATAAAAGGACTAAAGTTTTAATGCTAAATGTACATAAATCTATTAAAACAATGTAACCCAGGGCAATTCACTAAATCTCTACAAACTTCTCATGAATCTGAGCCTTGGCACATCTGGCACATCTATAAATATGCATTATGCTGTTTGCAGACTTTAGGAAATATTTAGTATGAAGTAACTCTTAAAAAGTGCAGTGTGTGGCTGTACTCAAGTGCTAATGAATACCATACAATCTATACCTCCAGTCTCATTAGTCAAGAGTTGAAGTAAAAATTGTCATCGCCTGTTATACATTTTTAATTTTTTAAAAAATGATGTAAGTATAAAAAAATAACAGATTATGTTCCTAACATCAAGTATTTTTTTTCACTTAAAAAAACTAAGGGCCAGCCAGATAGCTCAGTGGACTGAAGAGCCTGCTTAGCCAGACGGAGGGCGGGCCGTGCCAGTCCCAGGGCTCCCTGAGGTGACTGAGACAGGGTGTGGTGGCGCACACCTGTATTCCCAGCAATTGGGAGGCTGAAAATAAGAGAATGAACTACTACGAGTCTGAGTCCGATCTACGTGGTGAAACCCTATACCACACACACATAAAAAACTAATACTAAGGTTCAGTCTGTAATAAAAGCCTCCAATTTTCATTGCTATAATAGCTTTCAAAATGTCTCCATGAAATACTCAGATTCCTCTGTAGCACATATGACTTCAAAGAGAAATTGTATATGCAATATACGCTCATGATACATGCTCACTAAACATGTATCATAGGTACATCACCACATAAGTCAATAGGAAACCAACATGAGTAATTTTCTCTGTATAACATGGGCAGTTATTAAATTCAATACTTCGTTGAATTTTCCTTTAATACCCAGGAAATTTTGATTTTGTAATCAAAGGAAATTTTTCTTGTAGTTCAGGGTTCAAGCACAAAAATTACACAAATAATTTCTTCGCTTAGATTTATAAATGTAAGTTGCAGGAGTACAAACTAACAGCTTATGTACCCTATTGAAAAGTAAGCTGATATACTCTCTATATATGGCTATGTGGCTATATGTATCGCAAACACAAATGACAGTATGGCCAATTTCCACTTCTACAAATATGTATGCAGATGCAAAACTATTAGAAAGTCTAGATTCCTTCCAAAGGAAACTGAATAAATGTCTCATCCATGTTTGAGAAATATCCTAAAATGCTT
This sequence comes from Octomys mimax, assembly GCA_002564305.1. Taxonomy (NCBI): domain Eukaryota; kingdom Metazoa; phylum Chordata; class Mammalia; order Rodentia; family Octodontidae; genus Octomys; species Octomys mimax. The sequence continues at coordinate 7,167 of NDGM010986291.1, read as the reverse complement.
TATTAACAAAACACCAACAGTTTTTAGTTCTATATGTATGGGGAAGGGGATCATAACTAGATGGATAGAGATCACGGGCATACTTTTTGGAAGAACAGGTTAATATTCTTGTAGTCCAAAATAGTAGAAACTACCCCCAATGGCTCATCTCTTTCCATCCAGCCACTAGCATACAAACTATTATGCCCCCACAAGATCCGTCCCAGAGTCAAATTGGATGGAAGATTACTGCCACATTTAAAGTAACGAAACAGGGAAACAAATCAGCACTACTATTTTCTTCTATAAGCTCAGGAAGACAGCTACTCCTTAGAGGATTTTTAATGAGCCACTACAAAAAAAAAAAAAAATGCTGAACAGTAAAGAAACTATTCTTCAAGGTATTCAACAGGATAAACATAATAGGAATGACCTTCAGAATCAAATAAGCATCTAGTCAATTTACATAAAATAGTAAAATCCATACCATGGCACACAGTAACTCACCTGTGTTGTCTTACCAGACCCGGTCTCGCCAACCAATACAAATGACTGATGTCTAACCAGAATATCTGTAAACCTATCCTTGTATTCCCAAACAGGGAGTTGAAGCCGTTTCTTCAGAATATCGTAATAGCGAGGAGTGTGGGGTAAATTGGTGAATGGATTAATGCACTGTGGAAGTGATGTGTGTCCTGCATGTCCGGTGTGTGTTGAATGAGCAGAATGTGTCGAATGTGTTGAATGAGCAGAGTGAGTTGAGTGAGCTGAATGGGAAGCTTTTAAAGGTGGTAATCCAGCACTGATAAGCACAGCATTAGTTGAAGCTCGCAATTCTTTCTCCTTTTCTTTTTCCCTCTCCCGCTCTCTATCTCCTCTATCACGTTCTCGGTCCCGATCTTTAGACCGATCTTCACGATCCCGGTCACGATCCCGATCTTTCCTAGAAATAAAAATTTAGAATTCAGATTCTGAATTTGACACAAAATGTTCTTAGCAGAATTAATAGTCACAAAGAGCATAAATGTCAACCTAATGAATACTGATATAATCAAAATGGCCAACCGAACTATCAGATACAATGATCAAGTACCACCCAGGCTCCCCTATGAAATCTTTCTCCTCCTTTCCCTCAAAATTCTTAGGCAACCTTTAACATAAGGTGAGGTAACACAAGAACTGAGTCTCTTGCAAGTAAAAAAAGTTCCCACTTGGACAAGAGTCAAAGAAAAGGTAGCTAGACTAGCAAAATAGGTTGGCATCACAATCTTCCCCAGATCATCCCTCCAGCTTTTATAAAATGTTTTCTCACCAGTCTTGTAATACAAATATGAGTTACATAATTGTAGGTGAATGTTTTCTCATTTTTTCCAGCTTATCAATTTTTACAAGGAAAACTAAATTTAAAAATTTTCACTGTTTACTTTTACATTTTAACCTTACTAGAAAGGCAATGGAGATATACTGTAAAATTACATACCTTATATAAAATTAAATATAGCTGAAGTAAAAATGAACTGTACTGAACACTTATTTAAAGTGTTAAAAGTATGCAGGTAACCATGATGTCAAGTTTAAGTGATCAATTTCTAATTTGTAAAGACAGTCCCTAATAAAATAATTTTATTTTGATATTTTTTTCAAAGTTGGGGACTGCAACCCACGTCTTCACTCAAGTTAAACAAGCCCTTTACCAGACTTACACTCAGTCCCTCTAATGGTTCATTTTAGAACAATATTTACTATGGAAACTGACAAATAGTATGAGGTGGAGGCTGCAACTGAAGGTGGCCTCTGAAGGCCTGGTGTTAGAAATAAAATCTATGTTTATTCTAATCCAATTTACCTCAGTAACTTTTATAGCAGATAAATCTGCCACAAGGTACAACTTAGGGAGCTAACATTAGGCCCTTAAATGGGCCACTATACCTTAATCGTAACACATAAAAGTAGAACAAATTTCCTGTGTCCCAAGAATCAGTATCAAAGCAGAGAAAAAATTCCATTCTCCACAGTGACATAGTTGGGTAACATTAACTGGCCTTGGCAGAATATAGCTGAACTGCTAAACCCAACACTGAGTTAGAATGCTTCAATTAATGGTAAACCAACCACATATCTGATTTCTCCTTCTTAAAATGTTTAACAGCTTAAAAGCTTCATTTTATACAATTTTTCCTTCTGAGTGTTCATTTAGCTACAGTTCTGAAGTGTCTCATCCCATCAAAACCCCAAAAAACTAAGGAAAAGACAAAGAACCTAACATGAAATTGCATAACTCAGAACTTTAAAGAATCCTGGTCGATCTTTCAAACACAATACCAACTATCTGCTGTGTTTTTCTCATCCTGTTTCTAATCTAAAGCATTTAATAACTAAGCGAACATTTATACTGCCCCAAATGCCAATGGGGCACAGTTTACAATAGGGGACATAAAAATACACTCATCAAAGTAAAATAAAACTGTAGCCACAATGGTAGATATCTTAAAGAAATGTGCATAACACTAAAAAGCACTTCTAAAAGTTTAGCCTGATTAAGAACTTGTTTGTAGTATTCACTGCATCAAGAGAAACCTAATCTTTCATGAGTTAATACCTGGGAGAAGAATGAACAAACTACACAGCATGTATTATATATTGCTCTGCTTTGCTAAAATACTATCTGTACCAATGAACATATCTTTCAGGGACCCATGTCATTCACTTTTTCATTACTAACAAAACAAAAACAAAAAACTACCCAACCCACAAAACAGCACAGAAGGTAAAGAATACATTAAAAAAATACTAAGATGAACTATAAACCAAGAATAAAAATAGTTGTGATATAAAAGAGAATATATGAATAACTACAGGCAAGGTATAAATGTCAACTTACTAGTCTGTGAAATGAAAAATGTTAATAAAATATCATTTATTAAAATAAAGTAACAGGGAGGAAATGAAAAACTAATTCATCACCTTAGAAATGTTGTCTGTGATTCAAACTGTCTACCTTTAATGGGGAATGGATGATAAAAACCAAGCCCTCTGTGTTTCATCATATTAGACTTGTGCATGTTTTGTCTTGCTAAAAACGCATGAAAGTTTTGTTCTTAAAATATTAATTAAGGTAAGGTGCTTTTAAAAACACACTAAGAGCAGAGGTAGCAAAGCAGTGTTTTACAGTCATTTTAAGTCCCAATACCAGTAGGGACAATGTGACACAGCTGTCAAGCACATGATTCCTGTACAGCTCGATTCAATCCTGGCTCAATTCAAGTGCGCTGTGTCACAGTATTTCTTTCCACATCTAGAAAATGTGGTTATTAATGTCTTGCACAGCATTGGAAAGATTTAATATTTGTAATGTCCTTCAAGTACTGTCTGATATACTGGAATTACCTAACAAATACTGGTCATCATTAAAACTTTCAAAGTCTGCACACTATTAAACTTTTACAGAAAATCACGGCATGCATTTTAAATAAACCTAACTTTTTCTCTGCTGTCTCCCCTTTGGCAGTGCTGGAGAATGAACCTATACTCAGCAAGTATTTTACCACTGAATACAACCGCAAGTTTGCACCCTCTTTTCAAACAGGATTCCCCTACACTGCTCAGGCTGACTTTGAATTCAAAATCCTCTTATTTTAGCTTGCCAAAAAACGAGATTATATCAACTTCTTGGGTGTGTATCACTGAGCACAACTCTCGCAATCTAACCCTCCAGAAAAACTTAACTGTAACGATGTAAATGTGTCTAAGGATGTTCACTTTTCATCTAGAAAATGAAACATTAATGAACAATATTGGTTCTGACATACCTTTACAAATGGGAGTACTATGCAGCCAATGAGAAGGATAACATTAGAATGACATCTGCATAAAATATGTAAATAAAACAAATTGAAAGGCCCCTCTGATTTACAGGTGACAAAATGAATAAACATTTGGAGAACTCCAAAACTGTGAATATAAGATTTCAAAAAATTTGCCTTTTTCATTACATCTCTGTACATGGACATTTGTGTTCCACTGGGGCAGGTTAATCTCATCCACCACAAAGGATTATTACAATAATGTATACATTCATATAAAGCCTGCAGGCCAGTGTCTGCTTCAAAGTACATACTGTGTATGTTAATATTTACATACATGTTAGCTTCATTTTCATGCAATTAACAGGAAAAGTTCTTAAATAATATCAAGAACAACATCAATGTGAAAAATGTCTATTTTCAAAGCTTGTCCACACCCCACTGTGAATGTCGTTTTACTAATTTTGAATTGAAGATTTTGTGGATTACGGAAAGAAGGCAGAGCATTTAACAAACACAAATTCAACTTCAACTCCAAAATTAAAATATGCAAACAATAAATAAAGCCCATGAATGGGTGAAATCTTTCACAAATTACTTCCACTTCCTAGAAATGGGAGACATCAGACCATGGTATTAGACACCCCAGTTCACTAAAGTGACAAGCCTTTTGCCTCAAACAAAATACACCTGCTAAAATAATTGTCACCTCGTATGAAGCAGCACTCAAATGACACCTCCAAAATTTCTCTACGACTTGGTCATTATTCTACAGATCAACTCTCCTTGACACACGGGCAAACATCAAATACTATCCAAGACATTCATGAGGCTAATCATGTACCCAAAAAGCTGTTTTTTAAACCTAGCATGTAATTTTCAAGAGAAAAAAGTATTATGGGACCACAAATCCCAAGGAAAGCATTTTAAGCAGTGCACAAATGCCAATAAACGAACTCTGTTCCAGCGTACTTTGTTAAAATCTGACTTTGGAGACAAGCAATTTTTTTGCTTCACAGAAATCAAGAACTAAGCGTTCCTTACTGTACCAACCTCTTATAAATGTCATTAATACAGGCTGTCAAGACTCTATACAGTATTAGGCTGTGTACTAAAGAGTAAAAAATGAAAACATCAGTGTTCTAGAATTTGCTATCAACTGTGTAAAACGTGTACAAGCAACCCGAACTCTAGCCTATATTTCTCATCCCCTGATAGGCTGTGTACACTCTCCTAGAAGTTGTTTGCAGCTCTAAAGATCTAGGATAGTATTCATATTAACATTTTTAATTTGGGGGATTGGGGAGGCAGCTAAGACTGTCTTATATATTACAATGCCTAACACTCTAAGATTTAAAAATCTACAGAACTGAAATATAGCATAAACCTGCTTCCATGCAATAAATAAATCGACGGCACGGAAAGGTAATCCTATCCTGGTTTATACTTCCACTAATAGGTATTCCACAAGAACACAATAAAATAAAACGATGCAAAATTACATGGGTAGGACTTGTGAGGGTTTTTTTGCTTTTCTGCCTTAATTACTTAGCCACCTCTACTTTAGGAGTACTTGTTCGTTCACTGAGAAAAAAATGACTTCGCTAACAAATGTTTAAATGAATTGCTATTCCTCTGTAGTTTTAGGGAAAGGCCAATAAAAGAAATCTAGAACACCATGAAACTGTATTCAGTGTTCCTCAACCTCCACCTGAGTATCATTTTGCCACAAATATTAGAACGCCTTGTAAAGGATCTTTGTATTTCAGCTGACAGAAGAAATGAGACAGTAAAAGCTTCCAAAAGGGGCCTGCCTCCCACCCACCCACCCACCCCGGGGATGCTCAGTAACCTCTATAATAACCAAAGCAGGAAATAAAAGGAGATGGCGGGAGAGCACGCGAGAGCGGAAGTTTGCCTACCATCTACTCTGAAATGTTTGAATGGACCGAGGCACGCTCTCTCCCGCCGAACCATTCAATCAGCGGCTCCACGCCCGCCTTCCAGCCCCATCGGGTATACTCCACGTTTTCCTTTCTCCCGGCGGCCCGCCACTCTCCCTTCCCCCGGGAACTACTCGGCTCCCGCCGCCCCCCCAGCCCACACAAGGATCCCCGCGCCCCCCCACTTCCCGCCCCCCGCCTTCCCCTCCCGAGCAGCCAGACACCCCCTCCCTCCCCAGCGCTCCCGCCGGGCAGCGCCTGGTGCCCTTGGGCGCGAACACCCGGCCGCGTCCTCTCCGGCTCGCGGCCCCGGCTCAGGCCACAGCCGGACGCCGAGGCCACGCGGTGCGCGCCGCACGCCCTCCCGACCGGCCAGGGACTCAAGCCGGCGCGGCCGGGCGCAGGAGGCGTCCGCGTGCTCGCCGAAGGCCTCTCCGCCCTCTCGACAGGCCCAGGTGGCAGCCCCGCCGCGCGCATCCCTGACGCCCTTGCCGGACCCTATCGGCCCGGCTCTCTCCCCGATCCGTGGCTGCCGAAAGGAAAACAAAGGCTCGGACTCCGGGAGCCGCTCGCCCAGGCCAGCTCCGGCTCGCTCTCCGCCAGAGGCGCAACAAAGCCCGAGCCGCCGCCTCGCGCGTCCGGCCTGGCTTACCCATCGGTCCCCGCACGCTTCTTGCCGGAGGGGTAATCCTCCCCCAGGTCCAGCCGGTGCCGCTTGGACATACTCGCACTCTTTGAACGGGAGGTAGAAAAAGAAGAAAACCAAGCTGGCGGCTGTACGGGCTCAGCGGACGACAGCTACTTAACTCTGGGGGACTCCCACCCCTCCCGCTACAAGAACCCACACCGTGCGGCCGGAACCAGGAGCTAAAATGGCGGCAGCGACGAGGGCTGGGCCTGCGCGCGCGCGCGCGTCAGCAGCGTGCGTGCTGTGCGTGCGTGCGTTGTGCGCGCGCACGTCGCCCAGAGGCGGGAATTCTAGACCCGCCAGCCTCCTGATTGGCCAGGCCTCTCTAGGCTCCGTCGGCCTCCTCCCTTTTCCGGGACGTTACGCAGGTCTCGGCGGCGGCTGAGGTAGGGTTGAGCCTGCGGGTTGCACGCTTCCATTTCAGGCTCACCTGACCCTTTTGCAGCGGGAACTTGACAAAGTTTCGTGTCGCTTAGGAAATCCTATTACCCTGACTGTAGGGAAGTCTGAGAGATTGTGAAACCCAGGAAGATCGTGTAACTATTAAGTGGCAGAGCCCCTGGAAGGAAGCTAACTCCAGACCTGGAATGTGCAGTCATTTCAGGAGACACTCAGATGCAATGGGAAGACTGGAGCGGGGCGTGTTAAAATGCGTCACGATGCACTCTACTCTTGTTTTTTACCCAGCACAAACATGTACTCAAGGTATGGATGTTTTCACTGGCCGCAGTACAGTTCGCAGTCAGGACACTTT
>NDGM010986282.1:0-11300 GCA_002564305.1 Octomys mimax | reverse complement strand
GCTGGGCCCCATGCCTTAGACTTCCATGAGCAGGCACACCCCCTTACCACTTCTCACAAAGCCCCCAAAATTTAGTGGATTAAGAAAACCAGTTTCTCAGTTTCAGTTTGTTAGGAATTGGGCTCAGCTGGATGGTTCTTCTGCTAGTGTCTCCTAGAGGACTGCTGGATAAAACAAGGAATGTCCAGGGAGATGGGATTTCAGATAATGCGTAATGAGTGCTCATGAGTAATTCTGAGTACAAGTAGGCCCTAAATATCACATGGGCTGTAACTATGCTTTTTTTTTGAGGCAGAGACTGGCTGTGTAGTCTCTGCTGGCCTTGAGTTCACAATATAGAGCCTTGAACTCAAGATCTTCCTGCCTCAGCCTACCAAGTACTGGGTTACACCATGCCCAGCAGGGATGCCTATACTTTAAAAATGATATAGTTGTTTTACATCTAAACTTTAGCTGCAACTGGGTGTCCCATGTTTTTATCTGGCAACCCTGTGTTCCTGGGTCCACGCCTGTGGCAGCTTCCCAGGAGGGCGCAGTGCACATGTGGTTGTCAGGGCCAGCAACGGGGCCTCACCCTGCCAAGGCCAGGCCCAGCTTTGCCCACATGGTAGAGTTCATCTTCAAAAGGACAGAAGCCATGCTGCAAGGGCTCAGCCCAAGAAGGGGCCCACATACCACCGTGCTCGCCTGGGGTCCCAGCGAGTCACCCGGCAAGCCTACCTCACAAAAGGAACAGATACGGGCACTGCACAGGGCCACCATGGGGGAGGACAGGACACAGGCATGAGACAGGCCAGAGCTGAGGCGAGCTGCTCCCCACCGCCACCGAGTCCTGGTGATGAGTGTGCAGCCCATGCCACTGCCCACCTCCACCTGCACTGCTCTACCCTCAGCTGGGCTTGCCCCTCCTGGCTTAACAGTTATCTCTGGGCAAGTGTGTTGGTGCACGCATGTAATCCTAGCACTTGGGAGGCTGAGGCAGGAGGATCGCTGTGAGTACGAGACCAGCCTGGGCTCACTTTGTAGTGAGCTCTAGGCCACCCTGAACTGCACAGCAAGACCCTGTCTCAAAAAAAAGTTCTCTCTGTCCTTATCTCAGATGCAGAGGTGGGAGCAGAGGCTGAGAACCCGTAGGCAGAGGCTGGGGTGGGACCCAGGGTCAGACTTGCTGTTACTTTTTACAAAGTGGGTGCAGAGTCATGTGGTCAGGGATCTAACACCCAGAGAAGCCAAAGACTCGCGTTAACACCTGCCCCCTGCTCCCTCCTCCAGTGTTGCTGGTCCTGCAGGACACCACTTGCATCATGCCCCCCCCAATCCCACCAGACTTTAATGCAAAAACAAACGTGCCCCTTCTAGGCTGGTATGCTGGCACCACCCATAATCCCAGCACCCTGGAAGGCTGAGGCAGGAGGATCCCAAGTTCAAACTCTGCCTGGATAACTTAGTAACTTAATGAGACCTTGTCTCAAAATTTAAAATGGGGTGGTGCTGGGGGTGTAGCTCAGTGCAAAAGCCCTGAGTTTAATCTCCAGTACTAAGGGGAAAAAAAAAAAACCACCCACGATACACCTTCTGACCCCTGGTGGCTCTCTTACACCACGCCAGCACCCGCCCCCTCTCCTAGCTTTCTGTGTTTCATGATAAGGGCTAGAGCTTGCCCACCACTTCGCTGACATTTTCTTTTTCATGGCCACGTGGTATTCCTCACCACACAGTACAACAGACTTTCCCTAAACATACCATTGCCTCACAAGCAATGCTGCCGAGGACCTTGGAGTCTGCTCTCACAGTGGCAGGGCCACAGTGGAAAGGAACCTCAGTGGCACTGCCGCACATTTCTGTCTGGTAGACATTGCCCAGAACCTGTGGCAGGCAACAAATGGCACAGCGGCCCACAGCACGGCCCCCAGGTGCAGACCCTGCTGCACCACAGCGAGCCGTGTGGTCACAGAGCAGACATTCCACCTCTGCGTCCACAGTGTCCATGCGCAAAGCAGGCGCAGCCCTGGGGCTGAGATGCAAGGACGTTAACACCATGTGTCAGGCTGCTGGGTAGCCACCATGGGACAGGGTCAGCCCAGCTCGCTGGGCCGACAAGAGTTCTCAGACCTCAACCAGGCTTGTGTCTGACTTTAGCTAGAAACGGATGCTCTTGCTTATCACTTTGGAGCACTCCCCACCCTGCCACCCGGTACTGGAGACTGAACTCAGGACCTTCAGGCCGAGTTACATCCCAGCCCTTACACTGCTTTAAGACTGAGCCTCGGTGAGTTTGCTAAATTGCCCAGGTCGAACTTCTGATCTTTCTGCCTCAGTCTCCCAGAGTGCTGGGACTTCACATGTGCACCACTCATCTGGTTTTGCTTTGCTGCGGTGGAACCAGGGCCTCCTCGCACGTGGTAGGGAGCATTCTAAGCGGGCCCCACCGAAGCCCCAGAACCCGTGTACTCAGCCCAGGTCAGCAGGCAGCAACCAGAGACCCGCCCACCCGTGCCCGTCCGGGAGGCTCTGGGAAGGAGCAGAGTCGAAGCCGCCCTGCTTGCCTCGTGCTGTGGGCACACTCCTTACACTTGCGCCAGGCTGGGAGAGGTGGCATGCAGCTGGAGTCCCAGCACTCGGAAAACTGAGGCAGGAGGACTAAAGTGAGTGCAAGGCCAGCCTGCTCTACACAGGGCGGCCCTGTCTCAAAAACCTGAATGCACACACAAGCTCGCGCCACGCTTGCTTCATCTCTCCACCTCATTCCCATCACCCCCCGGACTGCCCAAATGCGCCCCTCAGTCAGCGAGGACAGGAGCTGTGCCCATGGCGCGATGCCGGTGGCCAGGCAGCGTCACTCTGGGAGCCGCAATCCTGGGACCCCAAAATGCAGAGGACTGCTCCTGATAGACTGCAGGGCGCGCAACACCCCCAGCTGAGGCAGGCTGTGTGCGGCTGGGCACCTTCTGCCCTCACTGCCCCCCATGCACCTCCAGGAATCATGGCCTCAGAACTGAAGCCTGCCTTTCTGTTTCAGCAAATCCCAGTCCCTGACCAACAGCCTCAGCACATCAGACAACTCCCAGCACGGGACCCCGAGTGAGGACGAGGCCAAGGCCGAGACCATCCGCAACCTGAGGAAGTCCTTCGCCAGCCTCTTCTCTGACTAGCCACAACCTGGCCAGAGCACAGGAGGCGGCCATCACACGTGGCCCTCGGCCTCAGCCTCCTCCTGAGCCTTGCACTTTCCACATGCCCTCACCTGGGAACTGGCCTCTACTGTGTTCCCGCTGGCCTTGGCCCTGACACCCTCCACCTGAGAGCCATGGCACCACCTGCCCACCCTCACATTTGCTCCTGCCTCTGTGACCCATGAGATGCCACATGTCACCTCCCATGTGGCCATGCTCCACTTCCAGCAGGTGCCACCACTCCAGCCAACTTCAGCAACTCAGAGGGATCACTCTGAGAAGTGTCTTCCCATGGAAGAGGTGGCCAGCTGGCAGGCAGCCACCCCAAGCCATGCAGCCAGGGCTTCCTCGCCAGCCAGCTCGGCTAAGGACCATGTGGGGGGTCTTGAGGTCAACAAGAAGGCTAAGGACCCCACAGCACACAGCGAGCCTCTGAGAACCACTGGCCAGGGACACTGTCATAATGCCACCCACCTCTGAGCGTCCCCCTAACCAGACACCAAGAGCAGACCACAGGTCCTCATTGGATCTAGGCAGCTGCCCCCTGGGGCTTAGCTGGGCCCTCTGATCTCCTGCAGCTCTGCTTCCCTTGCCAGAGCCATGCACAGGACAGAAACCAGAACTTCCAGCCACGTGGCAGTTTCCAGAGGCCCCAGGTTGGGAGGAGCCAGGCAGTGTTGCTCTTGTGCCAGACACGGTACAGGACCCGCGTCACAGGCTCTAGGAGATGGGCCGAACACTACCCACCCCTTCTGCCTTGGTCAGCCGCAGGCCTTGGAGTCAGCCTAGCTTCTTTCCCAGTATTCCCAGCCTATCCCAGAATGCACTCCGTGACCAGGGGTGTCCCAAGCCACCAACACCTGGTGCTAGAAACACTGCAGGTGCCAGAAACAGCCACTGGTCCCAACAGGAGCCAAGACCTTGTAACCGCTGTGTTCTCCTGACAGCCAGCTTGGCAACACCAGCTCTGTCTCCCCTAGCTGCTCCGGGGATGGTAGGAGGGCCACTTTGGGTGTCCAGGCAGAGCAGCTTCGAGTTGCGTCCAATGGCATAGTCTGCTTGTGTTCACCTGAGACCCAACTAGGGCCACCACATTTTGCCTCCTCCTAGTCCAGATTGGTGAGCCCAGGCCCGTCACCCTCCTTGCATGGTCACCTCCAGCCGGACCCCAGGGGACCCCCCCCCACAAGCTGGCTTCCACCAGGCTGCACGCTAGACGGGCTCCGGCCTGAGTGCCAGCACAGCGCGGCCAACAGACCTGGCTCTTCTCTCCTCCTTCCGTTCTTCCTCCCCAGGTCTGCGCTACTTTAGAAGCCCTCTGGCACCTCTTGTTCCTGGCCCTGTAGCAGCTCCTGTGTGAGCAAGATGGATGGATCCAGCTGCTGGCGACCACTGGAGCCCTGCCATGGCACTGGGTCCTGACAGCACCTCCCTCTTCTGTGGATCAGGCTGGCCAGGAGCAGTCTGAGTCCCCGGCAGCCACCAGAGACCTGCACCTTTGCGGGGCAGAACTGATGGCTCCGGAAACAAGGGGCAGATGGCCCAAGCATCGCCCCCTCCTGTATATTGTCCCTTGTCCCTAGAAAGACACACACCCTCCCGACTATGCCAAGTGCAGTAGCAAAGGCTCCCTTGCTTTTCTTTTTAGCATCGAGAACATGAAGGCGGACTGATTTCCTACAGCAGGGGCCATCTGGAAACTGCACTAAGAGCGCTTCCGTGCACCATTACCAACGCACACTACTAGTTCAGGTGTAGCCGCACAGGAAACCGAACACTCACAAGCATGTGCGGGAACCCCAAAACGAGCCTCAGATTCCCAGATGCTTCAGATGCTCTCTCTGTGCTGATCTACACAGCACACTGTAGTAGAATACAGATGAAAATGTCAATGGTAAAGCCGCATAGGCGAGATTCCAGGAGCAAGCAGAATTACAAGCCTCCTCTAAAACCCCAACCAGGCCGGGCTCTGACAGCCTCACACAGCCAGCTCTAGGTCCGCGGCAGGACTCCAGCCTGCCCGGCGCCTCCCGCAAGGGCCTGCGCATGCGCAGAGCAGCGGCTCAGCACGCAGCCTCCTGGAGGCTGCAGGTCCCCGAATGGGACTGCCCCTCCTAGAGGCAAACTGTGCTCCTCCAAAAATGTGACCTTTAAGGGTTGTGACATTTGGACATGGGAAAGGGCAAAGACGGGAGGGGACTCACTGTATATAGCTTCTGAAAGGTTGTATTTGTTGTTTTTTGCTTTGTTTTCCAACTTTGGCCCAAACAAAGGCTAGCATTTATGCTGACTTGACGCAGCTGAGAACATAAAGCCCCACTGAGCCCACGCACAGTGAACGGGGACTCCGGGACCTCGAGGGCGCCGCCGCCAGCCGGCGGAAGTCTCCTCTTGAGCCTCCTCCTGAAAGTAGGATGAACGGCACCAGGCTTGCCCGGAGGATCACTTTCAGGGACACGAGAGCGCGTGTCCTTCCTCCCACGCCCCCTCCTGCTCTGGCCCTGCTGACAACAGCAAGTCCCATGCTCCCCAAATTTGGGGTGACAGCTGCCCGTGCACTGACAGAGTGGACCCTTGGAGCAGAAGTGGTTGTGTGACGGCTGGCCATGGCCACGCAGCAGGCCCCACACGCTGTACTGCAGGCGGCTGACGCAGGCAGCTGACACTGGGCCCCAGAACACTCTGAAATTAGTGGAGGCAAATGGCATAATGAAGAAAATGGCTGCGTCTCTCGGTGTATCAAGGTGAGGTCGCCTGCTAGGCACAGAATCAAACCAACGAAAGGAGTTAAGTGAGGTAATAAGAGGATAATCCCAGTGGCAGTTTCTTAATCTCAGTAGGATCTCTTCCAGATTACAGCAAAGGGGAGCAGAGGAGGAGGCCTGGAGACCCTGTGAGCACGGACCCAGGAGATGGCCTGGGTCTCCATGCCGGAAGCCCAGCACCCAGTCCACGGCTCCCTCTGGGGCTGCATGGCAGAGGCCGGGCCCAAGGACAGAAGGCACCTTCCACCTGAGAGCTGTGCGGGCTTTGCCCTGCAGCCACACAGAGCTTCCCCACAGCCCGAGCTCCAGCCACCAGCAGGCACAGGGGGCCTTCTGGGACCCCACGCACCCACACGTCTCTCAAGCTTGGCTCGCTGTGTTCTGCATGTAGAACTTATGCAAAGCTGCAGGCTTGTCACAGGCCAAGATGGTGAAATCAGACTTGTGGGTTCAAGGGGTGACCCCACTGTCCTGCAGGACAGCCACCTGCCCAAGAGGCCTAACCCGTGGCCACTGAGTGTCCTAGCTGTCCTACACCCCAAAAGCTGCAGGTAATGAGGGCAGCGATTAGGAGTCGCGCCCTACTTGGCTTGGAGGCAAACTGAAGCCTAGGCGAAAAGCGAGCCCCCCATCTGCGTCAACCACTGCACGAAGGACCGGGGTTCCAGGTGCTTCCAGCACAACAGACACTGCATACTCGGGCCCGATGGCTGGGGCAAGAAACAAGGGTGAGGGGGCGGCCTCCAGCCAGGAGGTGCTTCCAAAACCAAACGGCTCTTGTACAAGTCATGAGTCTTTAATCCTTTAGGGCCAGAAAGACCTTGCGTTATTTTCGCAGATCCTCCTCCTGGCCTACTCCGCACCCCTGCCCCCATAGTCCTCTGCTGCAGCCAGGCAGTTAACACCTCCCCAGTGCTCAGTGAGCACCGGGCCTGCCTCGTGCAACAGCAGAAGCAAGTGCCACCACCTGCTGTGAGTGCAGGAGACTGGGGTGGCACTCGAGTGGCTCTGAGACAGACTGGCCATGGTGACAACTGTCCTGTGCTCCATGGCTCCCAAGGACAGGGCTGACAGCTATGCCTGGGGCAGGAGACAGGGAACAAGGGAGACGGTCCAGCTGTGAGAACTGGAAAGCCCCAAGCAGAGGCAGAACAGGCTTCCCGTTTTCTGAGGAAACCAGGCTGAATGGGAAAGAGCAGTGGCTGTGTGTGGATGCGCGGCGCTGGGGGTGCGTCACGGGGTGCGGGTCGGGAGCCAGGGCCTGGTAACCCAAGTAGCTAGAGGGAGCACTGGCGGGCCACGGAGAGTGGGGAGGCCGTGCCAGGGAGCCGCACCTTCCACAGCTGCTTCCCGGTGCCTGCCCCGCGGCAGCTCCAGGGCGTGAGGGAAGCTCGACTTCACTTGAGCATGCCAGCAACATGGAAGGACCGAGTCTGTCTCCTGACAAGGTCAGATTTTACAAGCTACTGGCCATAAATTTAGCTACCAGGCAGGAGGGAAACCCGGAGGATTGCTTTAAGAACTTGTAACGAAGGACTGATCACACGCACACGTAGCGTCAGGGCACAGGGCCAATGTCAAGACTCTGGCCGTCTCCCAGGCTGGAGTGATGCTGTGGAGCCTCAGCAGCGCCAGCCCCACAGCGCTGCAGGGCTGCCCTGCAGCAGCCGGTGCTCCTGGTCACTGCGTCTCATGCAACTTGACGCGTGTGGAGTCCACACCGCAGGGCCACAGAAGCGTCGAGGGTAGAGCGCCCAGGCCCCGTGAGTGCCTGCCCTGCAAAGACTGCGCCAGCTCACAGCTCAGGCCTGCCAGTCGCCTGACCTCACCGCACTCACCACACTCACCGCAGGTGGTTGGCAGCCAGCCCGACTCACTGTGCAGCAGAATGCAGCAAGCAATCCTGCTGTGCACACCCCCCCAACACGCTCTTGCAGCACCCACAACTCCAAGCCATTTCCTCACATGCAGAGCACTTCTTACGGAGCAAGACAACACTGGCGATACTCCCAAGTGCTTCCTGCAGATGCGAAGCCTGCTCATTTCTGTATTATGGCTCAGACTTTAAGTTGTCACTGTAGCACGTTTCTATAGTTGTATGTCAATTTGTGTTTGGCCTTTTTCTTACAGAAAAATAAATCTTAAACTTGTTTACCCAGCTAGAGACGGCTTTCTTGGAAGAGCAGTACCAGACCGGCACTCAGCAGAACTCTGCTGCTAGAAGTCTGCTCAGCGCACCAAATGGCAGCACTCAAAACACCTCTGGCAGTGCTGCGCGGAGCCCGCGCTCTACCACAAGGGAAGGGTCACCTGCAGTCTAGAACACCTGCTCTGCTTCGATCAGTTTTATAACTTTAACTTTCATTTAAAGACAATCTCTAAAGAAAGAAAAAGCAAGACCCCGAAAGGCCTGCAGAGCTAAGTTGCCTATGCTCACTCAGAAGGTCCCTGGTAATTTTAAATGTCCGGGTAAAACAGAATGTTTTGAGAATTCATGAGACACCCTTCTGGAACAGAAGTCAAGCTTGCCAAGGAGGTGACACTTGCTGTTTAATGTTGTGCAAGATGCTACAACAGGCTCCATCTAGAGGGGACCAGGTAGGAAGCAGCAGCCAGCACCCCCGAGGGAGGCCCTGGGCACCCCTCCTGGGACCTGCAGCTCCCCGGGCTCTGAGGGCACAGCTCTCCTTGCCACAACCAGGAGCCCTGCAAGGCTGCACCCGTCACATGAACGACATCCGGCTGTCAGAGGACCGGCCCCGGCCGGGTCTCGAGGGGAACCTGCCACCCAGGCCCCCTCGTCCTGGCAGCACAGGGTCGGTTCCTGGGAAGGGGCCAATCGGGTCGAAACGTGGCCTGAGTGGAGGGAACTGGCCGGGAGTCTGCCCGGGCCCTGGGATGAGGGAGCGGATTGGGTCCCCAACATAGGGCAGCGTGGGCCGCTGGTCATAGTTGCCACCGATGATGCCTGGAGGGAGGAGCGGGCTGGGGGGGAAAGCGCTGGGGGGGAAGGCGCTGGGGCAGAACGGGCTGGAGTGGGGGCAGGGGGGCAGAAGCATCGCGCGCCGCGCCCTCCGTGCTTCCTTCCTCTGTGTGTACCTCTTCTTGTACAGCTGTGGAGACAGAGAACAGGACAGCAAGTGGCTCAGGTACTCTCCAGGGCACACGATCCACCACTCTTGCCCATGCCACCCAGCAGATGGAGAGCAGGGCACAGAGAGGACAGCTGCACCCACAGCGTCGGGCACCACGCTCTCCCTTGGGGGCACTGGGACTCGGACCCAGGGGCACACTGCCGCTGTGCTACATCCCAGGGTCCTGCGGAGTTTCCCAGGTAAGACTTGGACTTGCGACCCTCTCAGCTCTCCAGATGCTGAGCTCACAGGTGTGCACCCATGCGGGCTGGGCCCACCCACTGCAACTGTGCTGGAACAGGGAGCCACAGCAGGGATCACTCAGTGGCTCGGACGCAGGACTCCGGTCCGCACGCACATGCTGGCCTTCGATCTCGGGCTGGCCTTTTAGGCGGAAAATACAACGTCTGGGCGCAGGAAGGGTGAGGACAACATTTAAATTCATTTTGGCCTATGTCAGGTCCCCTGGTGATCCCAATTTAAAACAAACCATGGGCCCATTTTAGAAGAAATGGGAGCCCTTTAAGGAACGGCACTGGGGGCCAGAGAGATGGCTCAGTGGCATAAGTGCTTCCCTGGCAAGCGCAAGGGCCTGAGTTCAATCCTCGGTTCCGCGAAAAAAAAGCTAAGTCTGGCTAATAACACAGCATGTCACAGAAGACTTTGAAATTGTCTCATTCATATTTATTTCTCAATAAAAAATAAGTAAGTTTTAATGTAATCCCTCAAAAAAAAAAAAAAGGAATGGCACTGGGCACCAGGTACAGAGTAAGGATTTTAATAAACATGGGTTCTTCCCTACTCCACCACAAGGAGTTCTCTCAGGCCTGCTGCTGCCTCTCACCAAAGTTATCTGCAAATAAAACAACCCTTTCCACATGTAGCATTTTAGCAGTACAGCTGAAGACTGCTCCAGTACAAAGACAATTCAAATGTTTTTGCCAAAATGTAAGAATATTTTATATTAAGATGAAAAGCAATCATAGACTTCTTCCCTATATAATTACAGAAAATAAAGGTTAAGTTTAAAATAGAACAGAAAACTATTTTCATTACTGAAATTTAGAAATGCATTTAATGCAAACAGATGTCACTATACTCTAATACACATGAAGCATGTCCCAGTACTAATTCAGAACTGGTTTCTGTGTCATGGATGTTATTAGCCTTCATATTTAAAAACACCAGGCCAGGCGTGGTGGTGCATGCCTGTGATCCCAGCACTCGGGAGGCTGAAGCAGGAGGACCACTGCACATTCGAGACCAGCCTGGGACGCAAAGTGAGTTCAAGGCCAGCCCGAACTGCACAGCAAGATCCTGTCTCAAAAAGACAAAATTAAGTACAATATAAAAATACCTACTTCTTTCCAGTCTGTGTCTCGAGCTCTGACAGAACCATCTACAAAGGAAAACAAAAAATACAAAATTATACACACTTTCTTCAGCCAGCACTGAACAGTGGGCTAGCTGTGTCCTGAACAGGCTGAAACTGACCCGTGTAGCACGGGGCGCCGCGGCTCATGCAGAACACGCACGCCGTGCGCCCCATGCCCTGCTGGCCCGTCTTGGTAGCTCAGAGTGACGGCCCTCTCCAGGCTCGGTGCTGCACGTGGGGTGCGCCTGCACTAACAGCCACGCCTCACGCTCCCCAGACCGCTCCCACCCCACCGCTCCTGCCACAGCAGTCACAGGTGTGTCAGGGACAGGTCTGCCCCAGGGCCTGGAGGTCAGGCTCACCCTTCTGCACCTAGGTGAGATGGTTCCTCCCATCGTGCTCAGAGTGGTCCACCCCAGGAAGACGACGGCAGCAGGGGGCTGGCAGTGTGCTCATTCATCTGAGATGCACGTAGCGAGGAAGGGGGGTCCCAATGCACTCTGACCTCAGGAAGAGCTCAGGTACGAGGCAGCAATGTCCTCGCACTAGCACAGTAGGGGAGCCAGGTGCACGCGTGCGCTAGCCCTGCACGCGGCACCTGCAGGGACATCCAGCACACTATGAGCCTCAGAGCCACAGACAGAAAGGAAGAGACCAGGAAACCCCCAAGTCTGAGCCCGGGTGCACAAATGCCTTTGTTCGGTGTATTTATAGCACAGCCTGCTGTGTCAGCTAGCTGTTCCGCACACTTCAGTCATTTTGTCTTTCTGACTCAATTGGTTTTTTATATATGTGTTTGGTACAGGGTCTCACTACACAGCTCAGACTCATAGTGATCCTCCTGTTTTCAGCC
>NDGM010986269.1:0-13356 GCA_002564305.1 Octomys mimax | reverse complement strand
CTATTCTTGTTTTGAAAATCTGTAACATATGTATTGTTGTATGTTACCCTCTTTCTGTCTTTGATTCAGATTTTTGTTCTTGCTTTTGTTTTTACTGTTCAAAAAATACAATTAAGTTATAAAAAAAGAAAATTAGAAACAATGAATGACAGAGAGACAGAGAGAGAAAGAGACAGAGAGAGAGACAGAGAGAGATAGCTAAAGGGTGAAAAGGTACATTTAAAACTTCATAAAATTAGAAGATTGAACCCAGAGACTTGCGCATGGTAGCTGAGTGCTTTACCACTGACCTACAATCCCAGCCCACAAGATCACTATAGGCAGAAGACATCAGCTAGGGTTCACTGCACAAGTTTAATAGTAGCAATTACATGTGTGACCCACAAGGGAGGCTTACAGTGGCTCCTCCCAGAGCCAGTGGGGAGGACTGCAAGAACCACCTGCACACTGACAGCCTGAGGAGAGGGTCGGGGGTTCCGGACCGCTCTCATGCAGTCCATGGGAGGACATCAAAGGGTCTGCACTGGAAGCCCAGAGATGAAAGTCCAAAGGTAGTAGCAAAGCCTTGAGCTTTTGTGAAGAGGCATGAGGAGGACTTCCCTTTCTCCATTTTTCTTCTCCTTTCCCTTTCACAGGCCACAAGCTATTGTTTAGCTCATCCTCACCCAGGAGGGTCTTCTCTGTGCAGTAAACCCTGGGTCCAGACACACCCAGAACCACACTGACGTGGCCGGTAGAGCGTTTCTGCTTCAAATTAACCTCGCTGTTAGCTGTCATGTCGGGCACTGGACTTGTACTGCTGCAGATTACATGCAAAAGGAGTAAGAAAAGCTACAAGAATACATGAGAGGCCTTCTGCCTTGCTTTCCTTAATAATATGATGTTGTGACATCTCACAGTAGGAATACATAAAGCCTTCATCAATGCCATCATGTATTCACTCCGGCTAATCATTCATTTAGCATTTGTCAAGTCTAGAATAATTAGCAGTTACCATAAGTAGAATGAAGAAAGATCTCTCTCCCTTCAAGTAGTTTATTTTATGAAACTATTTATGTAACAATTTTTTTATAAAATAATCCTTCTTGTATTATTTGTTCTACCTTGGATTATGCTGCTGCACTGCATTTATTCATGGTAGAAAACAAATTATTTTATTTTCCAGTAAGTAAGCTAGAGGAAGTTTGAACAAAGTCAGAATAACATAAGACTCTTAACAATAGATTACTTAAATATATTATTGGATGTTTTAAAATGGTAAATGAGATGGAGGAAAATGAGCATACATAAGCATGCATTTTATTAAGTAAAAATTTGGTGATAAAATGTAATTACAGTATAATTTAACATTTTCTTGTCTCATAATCATTATTATCATATTAAATGTAAAAATTTCAATTAAATCATTTTGTAAGGGTTCATTTATTCACTAACTTTTCATTGGTGTGCATTTGTTATCCAGTGTAGCAGATACATGTACGGAAAATTTTGACCACTTTTCATCCACAATACCTCTCTTATCTTTTTCTTCCTATCCTGCTGAGCCCTCCCTTAATTCTCCAATGGCCTCCTTTGCATTTTCCAGTCATCTCTGAAAGAAAACCATTTTTAACATTCCACATAGGAGAGAAAATATATCAGTTTTTCTACTGGCTTATTTCAGTCTGAGTTGAGTTTTTTCATGGCTCAATAATGCTCCACTGAGTATTTTACCAGCTTCTAAATCCAATCTCCCATTACCCAGAACTGAGGCTGATTTCATCGCTTCACTATTGTGAATTGGATTACAGAAAGCACAGGCATCCAAGCACCTCTATAATATGCTCACTTTAGTCCTTCCAGCAATACACTTCAGTATGGCGTAAGTGGTTCAAACTGCAGCCGTACTTTAGTTTTTGAGAAATCTCCATACTGATTTCTACAGTAGTTGTACTAATCTGGACCTCCACAAGCATTGTATGTGGATACCTTTCAAGGACATTCTTTACGTTCATTCATCAGCACTGTAGAAGGGTTTCTTCCACTTGCATTTATTGTTTCTGTTGTTGCTGTTTGTATTCCTACAAGCTGTCATTCTGACTGGTGTAAGACAGAACCTCATTGCAGTTTTGGTTTGTATTTCTCTAATGGCTAAAACCATTGAACATATTTTCATAGACTTATCAGTCATTTGTATGTCTTCCCTGGGAAAATGTTTAATATTATGTATAAAATAAATGGAGAAGTAATATTACATGTCCACTACTTTCCAAATATTGTTAGATAAGTTTGCATATGTTATCTATTTAATTTTGAAAGGACCTAAAGGGTAGAGGTTATTACTTTCCGTTTAAGAGCAAAATGAGGCTTAACAGGGGTGGCAGTTCCCAAGAACATTTTTGCATTCCACCTTCTGCTGAAGAATAGCCGTAGTTGAAATAACACTTCATTAAGCTACTTCAATGTAGGACAGAAAATGGGAGCCAAGTCAACATCAATTTAAAGTGCAACATTGCAAAAATTTACCATTGCTTTTGGAATAGTTCTCATTTGCTTAATAAAACATGTTGCACTACAGTCTCATTTATGTAAAAAAGACTACTGCATAAAGTGATTACTATGAAAGCTTACTCTTAACAGAATTCTGCGATTTCATTTGCAAAGAATGGCCCTGTTTCCACCTCCTCATATCCAAACCAACCGGTGAAAAGCAAGATTATTAGTTACTCTTCTGAATTTGTAGAATTAGATTCATACTTCATTAAGCAGCCTTACATAATAGGATTCATGATGACAAAGTCAATTAATGGACTGATTATAGCCATTAATGAAAATATCATGTGGTATAAAATTAAAACAAGTCTCTCCAATAGTTTGATTTGCATTCATCATGAATTCAAAACAGGCTGTGAATTACCTTTCCAAGGGCACAGGGAGGCTAAACAAGCTCTGACCCTGCCTACCTTCCTCAGACTGATGCCTAAATAGAACCAAAAGAACAGCCTCTGGTCAAAAGCTTGCTTGCTGTGGCTTCGACCCCTGGTGATCGAAGATTCAATAAAATACACCAGCCAGCCAAGTCCTTGTGTGAGACTGATAAATTTGGTTTGAAACAAATTGTTGTGTATTATGCAGTTAAGATAGTGCACCAACTGGGGAGATAGCTTGGCCACCTAAGTACCTGCATGGCAAACGCAAGGACCTGGGTTCATCCCCGATACCACATGCTGTGCCAGCCCCAGAAGCTTGGGGGTGTCGTGTGGGCCACCGAAACTGGGTGTGATGGTGCACACCTGTAATCCCAGCACTAGGGAGGCTGACACAGGAGGATAAGTATGAGTCCTGAACTGCATAGCGAGACCCCATATCAAATAAATTATATTGTATCATATTATATTATTATATATTATATTATATTATATTATATTATATTATAGCTTTGGAGCAGGAGACATTGTTAATATGTTATGAATAATACTCCTAATTTCTCTGTCTTCCCAACATAATTCCCATGCATGTTATGGATTCTAGTGTTTATTGTGGCTCTCTTGAAATGATTTTTAAGTGAGACCCTACACACACACACACACACAAAAAAAAACCCACCTAGAAATAGTTGTTAATAGACCTTTGAAAACAAGCACACAAAAATGTTTACACCTTTATATGTCTTTCAGCATTGGATGATTGTTGCTGTGAAGACGTGGTTCTCAGGCGATGTTCTTTCCCACTGCGTGATCCCGGAGGAATGATTACCTTCTCACGCACTATTGTTTCTTCAGTCCTCTGAGAAGGGCTCATCATGTAAAACTCAGAAAATCCCCATGAAAACGTGCTAGCATAGCATCTATGAAGAACAAATTAAGAATATTCTCTATTCTCCACGTTCTGTGCTTGGCACACAGTATTTTTATTTATGCTTCAAGTATTCACTATCAGTCCGACTACTTTTAGGCAAATTACCTAAGTCAGTTTCATGCTTATCGTACTACTAGAAATGCTTAGTATTTAGGACAACACTGATAATTGTTTATTAAACTTAATATCTGTTTTGACATTTTGTAATAAGAAATATGTTCTTTTGTGTCCAGATAATCCTTACTGACTAGAAACCACACCAAATCTATGACGACTGCCAAGGTTTTCCTACAGGTCCATTTATCTCTCTGTGTAGAAGCGTCCTTTCTTCAGTGTACAGCAGCAGCACTGTTAGCAAACAATCCTCAGGAACATTTGGTGCAGTTGCACCTTGCTGTGGTTAGCATTAGGTATACTGAATTCCAAGCTGTAGGGACTCTGTGATACCTCTGCCTTGGTAAGAGAATGGGGCTGCAGCACTGTCATTACTGAAACCAATGCATAATAATCTTAAGTGAAAAAAGTCAGAGACTTAGAATGACTTTGCTGGATTGATATAAATAAAAAGAACAAGAACAACAAAACCTGAATCTCAGGCTCTGCAGTTATTTTATCCTGAGTTTTACCCGGCTTTAGAAAAAGAAAATAGTATCGGAAGGACTAAGGCTCAGTTTAAACACAGTGACCAAAATCAAATTTTCAAGTGAATTGTCCAAGAATTGAGAATAAGGGCAAACAAGGAAGAGAGAAACATAATGTTGAAAAGGTAATTCTGGGTTGAGAGTTTGTTTGTATTTAAAGGCTTCATAACCTAAAACCACATAGCCTCAAAATTGAACTGGAACTGCAAGTACTGACTCGCTGACAGTACCAGAGCACTTGGGCTTCGTCGGCATTGTCGTCTCTCCGGTGAGTGCTGCACACAGTCCCCAGAAAATGTTTACTAAACGAAAGCATGTTCAGTTATATCAGGTCATATAAGCCGTTGTGTGCTCAATGCCAACTGTGACACTCCAAGAGTACCAAAGGTGAAAAATATATTTTATTTCAATTAATCTTAAAGTGTCATTTCTTATATATTTAATAGAAGAAAGAAACATTATTCCAAGTGTAACATATTCAATAAAAATGCCTAATGTTAAAAAATGCATGCTGTAGAGATAGCTCAGTGGTCTAAGGGCCTGCTGGAGCAAATACAAAGACTCAAGTTTGAATCTGGGTACTATATGCCGTGCCAACCCCAGAATCCCAGGCACAGTGTGCTGGCCAAGGAAAATGGGAATTGGGCGTGGTGGTGTATGACTGTAATCCTAGCACTGGGGAGGCTGAGACAAGAGGATCGTCAGGCATCTGAACTGTGTAGTTAAATCCTCTATCCAATAAATAAATAAGACTTATAAAACTGCAAATTTCATTGCTAGCTGAAACAGTGCTCCTTTTAACTAAACGTGTATTTTTGCTTCTAGCTTTTCATGAACCAAATTTGATGGTGAATTCATATAGTAAAACTCCTTTAAATTACTTGTCAATAAGTGTTTATGCAAAACACCTATGAGTACACATACAGCAATAGTTAATCTTTGCTGATATTCTGTGCTCGGTATTTCAATAACAAATTATTTTATAACAAGTAATCCATTGGGATGCTATACTAAGTTTAAAATTGTGCATGGTGTTTGCACAGGAAGCAATCATATCTTAACACATGGAGAAAGCCCAAGTTTCTGAATTTTGAAATCATTAGTAATTGATCACTGCAAATGAGAACACTGCTGTTATGACTAATGAATGAATTGTTAATGTTTGGAATAGATGATATTTTGTACTGATAGAAAAATGACTATGTATGACTATTTATCATCTGGATCTCAACAGGATCCTGGAAGAAGCAAGATAATTATTATCTTCCTTGCATATTTCCTTTTTACATGGTTTAATAAATTGTTCAAGTGCAAGGCATGATATTAATTTGTTCTTTTATATTCAATTATATATGTATCTATTTGTGACAATTTTCCATTTCAAGGAAATCTACTTAAATGGCTTTTATGAGTTTGAGGTAAAGACCATCTATTCTAATTTTATGTAGGGTTTTTATCATGAATGAGTGTTGGATTTTGTCAAAAGCTTTTTCTGCATCTATTGAGATGATCATGGTTTTTATCTTTGACCCTGTTGACATTGCTTGTGTTTTATTTTTATGTTTTTATAATTTTATTGAGAAAGAAGTAGCAATGAGATAGCTTCAAAACAGGTTATTAGTACAGTTACAATAATTAATAAATTGCATATTGTTGTCTTTGTAGTAGTTACTCATAGTACAAGATGCAGACATGTTATCTTGTCTAAACACTATTAGTTCAGAACTTTCTTCTCAGTGAACTAGGAGAAAGTAGCTATATATCTATGCTATTTTTTATATATAGATATAGATATATTTTTTCAGTACAAAATGATCTTTCATTTATAGCCCCCCTTTTTTTACTTTTGTCAGAGATGGGTAGTCCATTGCCATTCATATATTGTAGGCACATGAATTGCAGAGTAACCCAGCATAGTCCTACATTTATAGATTTGTGTACATTGACCCATCCCTGCATCCCTCAAAGGAACCCCACTGGCCATGGTATACAATCCAAACATGTATGTATATGCCTAGGATAGCTAGTATGATTATCATACCAGTTTCTACTGGTTTTCTAAAGGGAGCAGTTAGTGCCTAAAATTTTTATTTTGACCATTTTTACTTGCTTATATCTGACAATTTGAGCAACTACTTTGAAGACAACAATGTAAAACATAACAATTATTTTTAAATTTTTATCTTGATTTTGAAATTCCCTATAATTTCAAATGTTTTACATATTTTTATTGTCTTTGGAATAAAAAAGAAATCCACTTAAATGAAAAAGTTCTAGTGTATGTGTCTGTCATACTGTGTGTGCAATACCTCAGTAGATAATCAGGTGATACCTTACTCTTTCATCTTTACATGAACTTTAGCCAGAGCTGTTAATCCACCAACCATCTGTCGAAACTAAAAATCTCAACATGCCTTTAGTCTTTTATTTACTAAAAAGGAATTTGTAACCACAAGTGACACATATAGAACTTACACATGTACATGAATACCTCTGATTCTTCTGTTTAGGTTCCAAATGTGTTTTCAGTGTTTGGATTATTTGGAGAGCCCTGACTGTGGTTACCACACTGTTAAGCACCTCGAGCATATAGACAGGAAGGACATATTTCTTAGGGGAATGTATGCCATTATTAGCTTCTTTCTTGCCCACCAAATCTCAGACATGTGTGTGCATTTGACTATGTTGGAACCAGTAGATTTCCCTATTACCAAAAAGAGAAACATGTACCTTTTAAGAGCCTTTCTTGCATTTGTTTTCCCATCAAAACTACCCAGAGACCACACATGCTGAACAACTATCTTTCGACCATCTATCCATAATGTCCTCATATTCAGTGTTTGTAACTTCCAAATCAAAGGCTTGGGAACAAACTGCAATGACCAATCAGCATTTACAAGTTTTAAATCTTCATGTAACCTGAATCCTTTTGCTCCATTTTACAAGAAGGTAAACTTATAGAACATAAGATTTTTTAATCATTTAATTTATTTCATTATAATTTTTGTTTTATTTGAACACATTTTTACTTCATTCAACCTAAACATGAAGTTTTTACTAGACCCACCTCAGAACATATTTTTCTAAATTTCTTTTATTTTTAATTTGTTCTTCTGCAAAAACAGAATGATTACTTGCTCCATTCTAACTTCACTGATGGTGTACAAGAATATTGAGTCATTTAAACAAACTGCTTTTTGCAAAAAAAAAAAAATAGGTAGAAGTTGGAACCATTAAAACAGTGTAGCTATTAAAAGATGCAAGTGTAATAGTGCCTTTAAAAAATAAGAACACTTTTAAGGTTTTCTTCCTCTCATGATTCTTACATGAAATTACTCTCAAAATTTAAAGAAAGGCATATTATAAATATTTCATTTCAAGTATCAATATGTTTCTCTTGTTGATTAACAAAAATAGATTATTTTTGTCACCTAGACATGTTGAAAACTTGCAGACTGCACAGGCTTCCTGTTTCCACGTTTTTGCACCTCTCCTAGAATCGCATCTTAAGTGCAGCAGAAAGGACGCATTTTCCTGTGTTGTCATCTCTCCAGGAGCTTCCACTCAGGGTGGCAAAGGAGACCTTCAGAAGTGAGAATTCTAAAATAGAGCTGAATGTTAGGTGAAGCCCATTCTTGCACAATTCTTTGAGATGTTTGCTGGTACAAACGCAATAGGCTGTGGGGCGATTCCCACATGTGCACATATGTGAACATGCTCCAACCACCCTAAAATAGCTGCAATGGTAGTTCATGGAAATGTTATCTACAAAATGTATCTACAGTACCCTTTTAGCTACTCAGAATTTTAAGTTATATCATGAACTTCTTTAGAGTATCAGTATAAATAACAGTGATTAATAATAATATCCATAAGCAAGTAGTACATGCTTCTGTTTTCTTAGACACCATTTTAATAGATTTTTATGTCTTATTTATTTATTTATTCATTTGCAGTAGCAGGGATTGAACTCAGGACCTTGTGCTTGCCAGGCTGGCTCTTATTCTACTGAGCTATCTCCCCAGCCCATTCATGTCTATTTTATCAAAAGCTTATGTTGGTGTACATAATTATACTAGTCATAAGTATATTAACTTATGATTTTTAAAGAGTTTTAGAAAATAAATTGAAAGTCACAACTAATATTTGTGAAAATGAGATACAAATTCCAATGTTTTCACTGCCAGATTTCTCAATTATTTAACTGTTTCTGAAGGTTTTGCCTAAAATTATTGTCAGAAACTAAAATACTAAGAGTGTGACAATAAGGAAAATAAAATATTCTTCTGTCAGGTTTGGGTTCCTCCTCCTCTGGTTGCAAGAAATTCCAGCTGAGGTATGTAGATAATGCTAGGCTGGATATCAAGTGTAAGCCAACAAAAGACAAAATGCTATTGAATGCGCTTCAAGCTTTTGTATTTTAATATCAATTCTAATTAAATTTTACATGCTTATTGAAGTCTGTTTATTCTTTCTGATCCAGGTGAGAGGGATCAGGGAGCCAAAAGATTATTGCTTTCAATTAAAACACAGGAATGAACAGAAACAGCAAGAGACGTAACTGATACTTTTAAATATTTTAAGCCTAAAGTGCTAAGAGCTTATGTATGCGTGATTAAAGTATATTTCAGAAAACATTATTACTAAAATGTCGCAAATTGAAGGTTCTTGTTTTCAACGTGAGATTTTGTATATATGTGCTTTTATATTTACACATTTTTTTTTTACTTTTGTTCATATGAACTGTTAATAAAGGTTCACTCTGTGCTATCAGAAAAGATTTGTACTGTGCAACTGAACCAGGAAAGTTAGAGAACTGCAAGCCTCAGATTGTATTTAATTCTCATTGCCACTTCTGAATTGATTGACAAAAGCACTCTTTGTCTGGCACAATACGGAATAATTTTCCACTTTATTATTTCATTCCTTGAACAAGTCAACCCACAGAAACTGGCAACAGTTCACAAGTGCAAAAGCACTGTCGAATGCATTTGACATTCTGAAGGACAAAGTTACACAATATAAAATATGAATATCAAGAATGAGATGTGGAATTCAACAAGAATAAGTAAATAGTAAATAAATAATGTTCAGCCATCCCATGTTGTTAAAAATAACTGCCTTAAGACAATGAGATTCAGCAAAGATAATCAAAGTCAATGTTGGGTAAAATGCACAGTATCAAGAAATAGTCAAAATATAAATATTCAATGGAAAGAAGATAACTGAAGGCACCAGTGCCAGAGACAGAGGGAATGGTGATGCGCAGGACATTCGATGAGAGAAAGCGATGCATCAGCATTGCGTAAATTTGACCAATCCAATGGGAGGTTTTATTTGTATTCCCCATCCAGTCCATATCCAAGCTTCCCGTGGGTGGTCTTGCTTTCTCTGCCTCTGTGAGTGAATGATTTCATTTGTCTGTGCTGTGTGACTTGGACACAAAATCCAGTGAGCTCAGCAGGAGTAGAACAATATTCTCCTGGGTTCTACTGCAAATCATTAGCGTGCTTGCTTATACTTACTTTAATTTATTTTAACCTCCCATTTACTTCGTTATTTCCCCTGTTCCAATTTTCTCTCTTCTGTGATTTTAATTATGGAAGCAGTCCTGATCTGTGCTTGGTAGGACGTCTCACTCCGAGCTGCCTGTGTTTAGCTGTGGGCCCCTTTAGCGACCTATTCCTATCCTCAGGAATGTGCATTCATTTTGTAAGATCATCTCTATCATTTTAGAGCAAAAGAGAGAAAGATGTTAACTGTCAGATACAAGGTTGTGATATTTTATTATTGGAAATATCAGAGATGCACAGCAAGGAAGGATACTGAAACGTGAAGCGTGGGAGTCAATGTTCTGACCTCCCTTGGTGCCAATTCTTCTTCCCACTTCCCGTTCCCTCACTCCCGATTCTTTCTCCTTACATCAGCACAAATCGCCAAAATCATATCATGTCATTTCTAAATATCTTACTGGGCATTTCTAAGATCAAATACCTGTAGTGTTCATACTCATTAACCTTGAAACACTTAAATTTTTGCAACAATTTCTTGAATCAGCTTCTGTCCCCTAAATTATCTGGTCGTCCTAAACTTAAATTGCTTGCTAAAATTGAAATGAGTTTCATCACTTTCCTCAATTAGATGACTAGACTTTTATTTTAGGTTCACATTTTAGCCAATCTGGAACTTGTATTCTGTTTTGTATCCAACCTTAATAAGTTTAATTACATGTTCTGTAAACTCACAAAGTATTGGAGAAATTACTGTATGACATCATGTTTCCAAATATTTTAGTGGATGTATGGACAAATGTTACTTTTTTTTCTCAAAATTAAACCACTAATCTTGGGGCTGGGGATATAGCTCAGTGGCATAAGCACCTGCCTGGCAAGCTCTAGGTCCAGAGTTCCATCTCCAGTATATATTTTTTAAAAAGTTATGCTAAACCAGTAATCTTGATCCATTGTCATAGTAAGATTACACAGTGGAGGAAAATATTACCCACAGGTACCCACACAATCAGCAGTACTTTTGTAGATACCAGTAATGGTGAAGTGTAAGCAGATAGTGATTTACGAGTAGAAGTGAATTACATACTCACTTAGAAATCTTTACAATTTGCTTTCCAGAATAAATGAGTCACTGAATGCCGGCCACTTTTCCCCCAAAATCCATTTCCAGTTGTCTCCGAGAGAGGCCACCTGAGTTTTCATCTTTGCGCTGGAAGAGAGCTTTGAAGTCCAACAGCTTTGTGATTCTAATGGAAGTGGGGGTTGTCTATCACACTCTCAAGTCTCCATGGGAATGTGTCT
Organism: Octomys mimax; assembly: GCA_002564305.1. Classification (NCBI taxonomy): domain Eukaryota; kingdom Metazoa; phylum Chordata; class Mammalia; order Rodentia; family Octodontidae; genus Octomys; species Octomys mimax. Next base: position 2,066 of record NDGM010986269.1, on the reverse strand, counting down.
CTGAACATAAAAACTTGAAACCCAAGATGTTTCAATTAAATAATGATGAATAAGTCAAAAATGTGAGCACTTTCTTTTAAATATATTCCCTTTGGTCATGTTAGGAAAAGACTGGGAAAAACTGAACATATCTGAGAGTAGATTTTCATCTTTAAAATAGTGCTTGATATTCTAGCATTAAAATTTGGTTAAAAAATGAGTTATGCACACATAATTTCTTATGCATGTACAAATAATAATGTACTAGCATATGTGAAAAATTAAGACATTCACTTAATTTAACTTTTCCTTTATGAATGAAAGGCAACCCTAAATGATCCCTTGAGATTTATTCTATTCCCAAAATAATTCTTTCCTATAATGTCATTTCACTATAATTTACAGTTAACAATGAGTTATCAATACTAACAAATAAGTTTTAAACCATTTTATCAGTATTGTTTTATTCTTTTATTTTTATTCATTAAAAATGATTGGGCCAATATTACAAGAATATTCAATTTACCTCAAATTTTTCCTCAGTTAAGTAACTGCCTGAGTATAAATCAAGGCTTTACTTATAAATATATTTTCTATACTTCCTTCCAAGTTTTAAAATTCAATTAAATACTGGGGGAAAAGTTAAAATTTCAAATTAAAAATGCAAGGTCAGCTATTATGTAAAATAGCACAATGAGATATTTTTATTTTAAAGTGTCATAGCAAAAGATGCATTCAGTGTCAGATACTGTATATCAGGCCAAAAAAGAAAAGTTTAAGCAACTTAAATTATGTCTCTAACACTTTATTCCCTAAGAAGTCATAAAACTCAACTCAAAATGGGCAAGTATTTTCAAATATTGAAAATCAACGAAAATACTGCAGCACTGAGAGAATGCGAAATCAGGAGCAGAGACTCAGATTATCCTGTCCTGGTCTAGGTAGGCACAGGTGGCCAAAGTCCATTCAGATCCAGGTCTCTAAGTTAAGATATTACTAAGAAGTTGAAGATCCAACTGGGACACCTTAGTTTAGAATTTACCACACACTCTAGAAAGTTCTACTATACACTCTGAGAAATTCTACAGCCAAGTAAATGACCTTTCAAGTTGAGGAATTTGTAAAGCATGTTAGACACACCATAAAATAAAGTTATAAGACCAAACTTACAATGTCCATGATAACCCAGTAAGTGATCTGTTTTCTGGAAGAAAAATCCTTATTTTTGGAAAAGAAAAACAAGAGCTTAAGTTCTGTAATGTGGCATGAACAATGTCCAGTAAAAAAAAGGACATCAAATTCTCAAAGAAGCAGTAAAACTGGATTCAGAGTCAAGAAGAAAAGAAATATTCAGCAGATAAAAAATAAGTCCAAGATGATCTAGGTATTGGTTCTGGAAAACCAAAGCATTAAAAGATTTAGAGCCATATATTCTCAAATGACTATAATATTATGTAACATAATAAATTCTGGTTTAGAGGTTCTAAGAGAAGGAAATGAATAATATGAAAATAAATACAAATGTAAAATAAAGTAATAAGTTACCAACATTTAAAAATTACTACTGAGTACATTGAGCATGGCAGATGCATCAAAAACATTTATATTTAACATGAAGAGCAGAAGAAAAAGGGATGATTGAGTAAATCTAGGCAGCGTATGAAGCATCTCTTGAGAAAATAAGAAATGGTTAAATAGGCAGAAAAATGCAAATCTGACAATGGAGAGGAAACAGTAGTTGAAAATCTGGGAAGACAAATTTCTCAATTCAGTAGCAGAAGGATATGTAGATACAAGAATCTCATGATTCCTAAACTGGACAAATATTTAAAAATGTACACACACCCTTTTGGCTATACAACTAGTATCAGATAAACGTTCACTCAAGCATACACATACACACACACACATGCACACACACACACACCCAAAGATACATTTATGTATCTGCTCATATGAGAAGAAAATATTGAAAGAGCCAGAGGGATACATTACAAATAGAAGGTTCACTATGGCACTTTTGCAGAAAAAGAGAAAAGGAAAAACAGCATGTGATTCCATGCATATCTTTTCTTTTTTTTTTTTTT
>NDGM010986263.1:0-12829 GCA_002564305.1 Octomys mimax | reverse complement strand
AGCAGACACTGAATACATTCTTTATGAATTAACGGATGGTGAACGATAGGCTGAAAGAACAACCTTGGTGAGGAAATGCCGGTTCATTATAATCAGGCACCCACAGGAAAATGCTAAGAGCAAAGGGGCAGAGGATGTGGTAGAGATCCAGGATATTATTAAAGGGAGAAGAAGTGTGTAATGAGTGTATTTATTATGCGAATGTAAAGGCCAGTACTTAAGCGCCATGCTCTTAAGTAAGCTAACATTTCTCCTGTTTGCATTATGAATTTGCCTAGCAACTCTTGTCACTTTGTGATAAATAAATACAGACACATTCCATAAGAGGTGCCCTTAATAACTAAACTGCTGCCAACCCCCCAGTTTGTGCAGTGCTTGCTACTGGTTACAAAAATGCTCCACTGGACAACCCCGACCTGCAGACACAGACCTTTTACCCACGACCACGGCCTTCCAAAGGAGCGTGTTTGGTTGCTTCATGCCTGCACCGAGGGGAAAGCGTGTAGTGAAAGCCTGAGTAGCACGAGGTTAGGCCTAGATCTTTGTTGAACCTTTCCGTAGCAATCTTTCATGGATTCCTTCTGCTTCTTTCTACTGTGAATTTCCGGTTGCTATTTGTAAAACAAGCACTGCATAATCGTCAGATCCCAATGTAAGACAGAACAAAACAAAAGATCCGAGCACTTGGAGAATAGAACAGGTTGGAAGGGAGGATTGTTTGGGTGGGTGATTAGATGTTGGGGTGGTGGAGACGGAAAGTGAGACACTGCTAGATCCAGGGCTTCGGGGGCTGGTTTGTGAACGCAAGGGTTCAGTCAGAGGAGCAGAACCTCAGGAGACCTGTCACTCGATCACTCTTATCTGTCCACCAATGACTCTGTCAGTCAGCTTTCTGTTACTATGACAAACGCCTGAAGTGATACATTTTAAAAAGAGAAAACAGGTTCACTTTGAGTCACAGCTTGCAGCTTGCAGCCCGTGGTCAGGTGGGCCTGGTACTTTGTGCTTGTGGTGGCAAATCAAGGTGGGAGTGCATGGGGGAGCAAAACTGCACGTCCCACAGACGGGGGCAGAGACAGGAGCAGAAGGTATGAGGGCCTTGTGGTACTCTGAGGGTGTGACTCCACTGAGGCTCAACTCCTAGTTTCTACCACCTCCTAAGAGCCCCTTGCCTTAACCTTGAGCACACTGGCTTTTGGAGGATGCTTAAGATCCAAACTCTGTTCTGCTGTCTGTCTGTCCATCTGCCTATCATATATTTATCTATAACTATATCTATCTATCTATCTATCTATCATCATCATCATCTACCTTCTATTTTTCTCTTCCTCTATCATCTATATCTATCAATCTCTATCTCCTGTCTATCATCTATTTATCTATATCTATCTACCTACTTATCTATAATCTGTCCTGTATTATCTATCTATCATCTCTCTATCACCTATATCATCTATCTATCTATTTATCTGTCATCTATCTACTTGGCTATGGCTGTGGCTATATCTGATTTATATAATATATCCACAAGCTCTATGGATCCCTGTATAATCCCATAATACATCCATGGGACTTGACCTATACTATATGATAGCAGGGTCAGTCTTATGTACCGCAGCTACTTTTGTGTCTTCAGGTCAGGCCACCTGGACAGGAGGAGGGCTTCTGTGATATAAAGAAGCTACAGAGAACCTGTGAGGGTGAGGTTGGGCCCAGGAGGCTGCAGTAGGGCTTTCCCTGAGTGCTTATTGCCTTTCAGCTTTCATAGCAGGAGAACCTGGTTTCCCCCATCACAGAGCTGATGTGTACCTGGCCTAGCAGCAGGAGACACGATGAGAAAGCGAGCAGGAGCTTGGGGAGCCAGCTGCCTGCCTGCCGCTGCATCCCGCGTGGTGGCCCAGCAGACATGGGACAGTGCACCTGGGCCCTGCAGTTGCCCTCTGAGAGTAGAATCCAAGCCATTCTTGCTCCGTCGCTGCCTTCCAAGTCTTGTGTGGCTCATGCTAGGCTAGGACTCGGCAGGGCGACAAGCTGTGGGAAGCCGGCTCTAGTCTAACCAAGTGTGTAAGTCCTTATAGGGTGTAGATGCAGTCACAGCCATGACTGAGGCACTCAGGAGCTGTGTGGAAACAAACAAGATCATCTTGCAAAGATGGGCCAAGGACAGAGATGAAGGAGAAGCAGAGGGGCAGGGAGGCCACACAGAAAGGGGAATTAAGTGCTGGTGAGAAGGTGAGTCCCTAAGTGGTGACCATGGGCATGATGCTGAATTTAATGACTGTTACCTGTGACATACCCCGTTGGAATGGCTGCTGGCCTGGGAGAGACTGCAGAGGTTCTGAAATTTCATGAGACAGGAGCGGTGACATGGACCCCGGGTACACAAGGGCTCTAGCAAGGGGCTGCTCTCCACCTTGTGTGGGAGCCTTTCTATATTTTGACAGCCACTGTGTCTGCCTAGGTGCAGATTAGCTGGTTTTCAGCCCTGTGTGTAGCTGACACCACTCGAGTACCTCCCAGGGGCCTGTGCTCAGCTAAGCCACTAGGATCTGTGTGACGGTGGCACTGCCCTGTGCCCTTGGCTCTGTCCTGAATGCCTCTTGGGGGCATCGGAATCTCAGATCCTGGTGGAGCAAATTGTCAGGAACGTCATCGGCCAACATCTGCCACTGTGGCATGTGCCGCCTTAGCAGGAGGACATTTTGGGGAGGCTCTGCAGGCCTGCTCCACGTGGGGAAGAATACGGAAACACAGCAGCTGTTCGTGAACACCAGGCTACTAATTGGGCCAGCGAGAGGGGCAGCTGCCACGCACAGCAGCTCTTCAGAGTGACAAAGGCAACACCGTCTCATTGCTGGAATTCAGGGAACTGTTTCTTCAAGGCCCACAGAATCTGAGCTAATGAAATCTACAGACAGTAGGCACCGTTTTGTTTCATGTCTCATGGGTACACCTTTGGGCACAAGCTCTGGGTGGGCTGTATAGCCAGAAGGAGCCTGCAGGCCCTTTCTTCGGCTTTGTCCTAGCAACTGTGGCACGAGGAGTCTTTGTTTTCCTTGGCCTCTACCTGAGGGCTCAAGGTTCAATCCTACCACCATTCCATTCTCAGAAGCACCTTTGTGAGGTACCAACATATTGTTTAACATCTTAAATGATCTGGGCATTTGTACTTTATAGTATGACCAGAGTGATCAGGCCACATGCCTAAATGGGCCCAGTCCCCAGTAGGCTGTTGCCATTTGCTTGACGTCGTTGAGGCCTGGGTGACCAGGCTCAGTTCACACTTTCCGTGTGAGCCAGGCAGCGCCACTTGAGTAGCAAAGGGGCGGGTGCTTGTGCCACTGGCTGTGTGTCTCTGATGAGGGCCGAGGGGCAGGCAGAGAGAGGCATGGAAGGCAGGCTGTGGGTGGCTCATAGCTTCTCTCCCCAGCTCTAGGGGCTGCACAAAGCAAGGGCTTTGTTAAGGTGGCCCAGTGTGTGTCATCGGATTTGTGGGGCGTGCCATCTGACTACATACGCTTACTCTGTGTGTTCCTTCCTTGGTGTTGAGAATCACACACAGGAGGAAGTCTGCCACTGGTGGCAAGTTGGATTTAGAGTTGCAACTTCCAAAAGGTTTATTCACCGCTTTGAACACCCGAATGTGCAATACAGGCTCCTTGCCTAGAGTAGCCTCTTAGTTGTAGGTATGACGTACCAGGCGCTGGAGCTGCGACCGAGAAGGGAACCCAGCAGGGAGAGTGACACAGAAAAGAGAAAGCTGGAGGAGCTGGGCCAGACAAAGGCAGAGGGAGCCTCAGAGTGAACCTGAGTGAGAGAATCAGTAGCCATGTTTATATCTTTATTTTAACAGCTTCAAAGGAAAGACTGATAGCTAGTGTCTCAAACTCCCCAAACCAACAACTAGGGTTTTATACTGTTGGTCAAAATGGGATTTAGGTAAGGAAAAGAAAAAGATTTAATCCTTTTTCTGTTTAGTTATATCTGGAGCCTGAAATAATTACAAGTTGCCAATGATTGCAGCCTCCTACACTGGTTGTTTTTTGACTTCACTCGATTACCTAAAACATGTTTCACAATTCCTGATGTTTGTGTACAAATATTAAAGGTTTACATTTCCAATGGGTAAAAACAGGGTTGTCAAAACAATCTGACAGAAAGACAGCCCTTATCTCTCTCGGTAGAATGTCAGCTGAGAATTTGTCACTTTATTGGAGCCAAAATCGACTCCAGTTTTGCTCAGGACCTTTCTCAATCTGATCTGTAAGCAAATAGATCTATAACTACTTGGGAAGTAAATAATCTTTATCTCTAGCTTCTCTTATCAGCTAAGAAAAACAATTTACAGTATAATCCCTGAATAAACAAAAGTATTTTTTCCACGCAAGTGATTTTGTTCCGTTTCCCTTTAATTAAAGCTGACTTCGTAAAAGTGATTCATTTTCATCTCATAATGTCCTTTTTCTCACGATTTCCTTTTGTTGAAGAGAGGGCTTATCTGATCGTAGTTCCTCAGAGGTTAGTGTGTTTCCTTGAGATCCACAAAATGTGGCATTTTGTGGCCCTTAAGGTAAATCAGAATCTCGCCACGTGGGCAAATCCTGTTCCAAGGTGACCCCTCACTGCCCTCCCATCCTTGTCCTGAACCTCTTCCGCTCCAGCTCTGTGATTTGCTATTTTTTCTAGAATCCTTGTTTGTTGATATGTAGTGTCCTCTACCTGTAGCACTATGTTGTGTATTTTCTATGTATAGGATTCTCTAACTATAACAAAATATCGGAGATGGTTAACTTAGAAAGGAAAAAGGTTTTGAAAGTTCCAGTCTGGGTGTGGTTGGACCCACTGGTTCTGTGGCAAGGCAGTCCCTCATGGTGTGAGCACATGTGGGAACAAACCCATTCACCTCATGGCTGGGAAGTGAAGACAGGAAGTGGCCAGGGTCCCACAATTCCCTTGGAGGGAATGCCCCCAATGACCTATGGACCTATCTCTGGGCCCCAACTCCCAGAAGGTTCTACTATCTCTCACTATTACTATCCCACGGGTCCAGCCTGTAACACCTTGGGGAACATTCAAGTTTCAAACTATGGCACCTTCTGTCACCAACTGTTAGCCGGTTTTTGTCTCAGATGAACAACCACTTGTTCCAGGAATTTTCTCTGAACCTCCCCTCCCTATTTGAGTAGCTCACATTGTAATACTTTACTTACTTATAATCATCTAATTATTGACAGTTTATTTACCAGCTGTCTTCTCTGCTAGATGCTAAGCTCCCTGCAACCAAACCATATCTTTTTGGTCAGCTCTGTTCTACCCACACGATGCTGTATGCATAGCGCTCAGTTGAGAGCTACTGTACTGGTTAAGTGGCAAAATTACAACTTTTTATTGAAGCAAATACTATAAATGCATTGAAATAAAAAGAACATTATGTACTTTTAAATAATAATGAATATTTTAAAAATAAGACTTGATTGAAGAAAGTCTAGACACATTTTATCATTGATCCTTATCCCTCACTCATTGGATGAGCATTTCTTTACTGATTTATCCTAGAATCACCCTCCAGTCAAAAGCAACTTGTGGGATAGAATTTTCTCTGTGACTTCAACTCAGTGATTTCAAGATAGTTTGACAATATAAGCCTCCTTTCACATTATAGCTGTTGGTAGCATTTTTCTGCCACTGTCAGACGGGGTTTATCACCTGCTCTTGGACTCAAATCCGATAGAGAGATGGCCTCAGTGCCTTCCTCACCTCTGGCTGGGAGTATCTCCACTACGGAACAAAAGACAGCTGCCAAACTGTCTTCCTCAAACTACAAAGAAGAAATGCTGTCTTGCAGTCTCACTGTTTGGAGTCTTAGCAAGGCTGCAGCAGGTTAGATGGCATAGAGATAAGTAGAAAGGAGACAAGGGAAATCATAATTTAAAAATTGTACTTTTAAGTAAACTGCAGCTTCAGGACACAAAGTCAGGCAAGGTTACAATGTTTTCTGTTTTTCTCTGTGGGAAACACCCCAAAGTTCCTGGAGTCTCCAAAGATACAATGAAACTGCACTGGGCCCCTGCTCTTTTCCTGTAATCTGGGTCTGAGCTTTTCTTCTGATACTGTAGATTTGCAAATTCAACAGGCTTCCATCCTTAAGGAAATAGTACTCTTAATTGGGCACCATCTTTCTAAACTTCAAACACATGCAATGGTTTGCATTCTAGCTCAGCACACTAATGGGTAGCTTGATGGAACTTGGAACACATATCCCACATCAGTCCTTGTAAGGACACTGCCAAGACCGTGTAATACCGTTGGCCCAAGATCTCTGCCCACTCACTTCTTCCTGAGTATTTACATCTTTGATTCTGCGTAATAAGTCTTCCTTCACCTCTCAGTGACCTGCCCTGAAATGCTTTTCTGTGGTGAAAGTCAGAAAACCTATGCTGTGTGTGGAGAGGGGGCAAGCTGAGGTCCCTGTTTACTGCTTCAGGACTGCACCTCGAACCACTCTCTAGTGGCAAATGATTTCTTCTTTCCTTTGCCCTCACTGTGTGATCCTTGCATGCAGTCGTGCTCCAGGAGCCTGGGCATTGCAGGAAGTGATATCAAACTCCTGCCCTCCCAGGTCATATTGTTGGATTAGGTATGAATGGCAAAAAGCAATTCAAGGCAATACATTTTAGGGATGTGTGGACTGTATACGCAGTAAGTCTGGGGATCAGGAGAGGAGGAGATGTTTAGAGAGCTTGTGCTAATTTCTGACAGAGGGGAGGATTTTGAAGTTCTTCCCACAGTGTACTCATATGTCCGATCCAGAATCATCTCCCTGAGAAGCCTTTCTTGGCACGCACACATGCTGGACACCTTCAGCCCTTTAGTGTGTTGTTTTCTGTCTCCCTTGGGAGACTTATTTTTGCAGAGCTGGACCGTCCTGACCATCAGGGTGTCCAGCACCTAGAAGGTGGCCTAGCACTCAGTCATGCTTGCGGAATGCAAGGATGGGGAGGAGCGAGTGGATGCAGGCGGAGGGAGGGGCACAGGCAGAGCGCTGGGGCTGCTTTGTTGCTGGCAGTGAACAGGGAGACAGCAACAGGAAGTGGGTTTGTGAAGCAGGAGGTGGCGAGGTCATAGAAATGCTGCCCATGGGTGCATTCCACAAAAATTAGTTTCTATTGTGCATTTTCTTTTTTATTTGTATTTACTTTTAAATTTTTTTAAATTAATTAATTAATTAATTTATTTATTTATTTGGTGTAGGGTCTCACTACACAGCTTGGACTCAGAGTAATTCTCCTTTCTCACTTTCCCCAGCACTGGGATTACAGGTGTGCACCACTATGCCCAGTTTCTGTGGCCGGCACAGCGCGCCCTGGGTCCCAGGGCCAGCATGGCATGTGGTACTGGGGATCGAACCTGGGTCCTTGCACTTGCCAGGCAGGTGCTTAGACGGTGGAGCTATCTCCCCGACCCCTGTGTGTTTCCTCTTATAGGAGAGGATTTGGCTAATCATGGTGTAATTCATGATAAGGCGCTCACAGCTGACAGATCTATACCTTCCTTTACCTAAAGGAAGAGAGCAGCTGTGGTGAGGCCTCAGGTATAAGCAAAAGCATCTCTAACACTTCTGAATGCTGGACAGTGGAGGGGCAGCCCCAGAGCACCCCAGGGTCCGGCACTGTGGCATCAATGCCTTGGTCATCAAGGACACTTTAGATTTTCTCCCTGTTAGTTTAATCATATTGATAAGATGTGGATGTATCCTTTCTCCTGGCAAAGCCGTAAAGGACCCAAGTGGTGTCCCCTGAAGCATGGACCTCTGCTTACCTGAGGCTTCTGTTCAATCAGACTCCATCCCTACCACACCATACCTGCTGGTCTTGTAGGTCTTGTTGCAATCTGCTTTATGCACAATCTCCCCAGTGATCCACTTGCACACAAGTGGCTGACAGCCACTGAGGCTCCAGCAAGCCAAGCAGGGTGATGGAAGCCAGGTAGGCACTGTAGTCAGGGCTGATAAGGGTAAGGATTTCACACAGGACATGAAGTTTATAGGATTATTTTATAATATTCAGCCAAAGAGTCAACTGTGAAAGAATGCAAGAGATCTGTCCATACACTAGAGACCTAAAGCATCCAGCTGAGGGCCTGAATTCCACAGTAGTGTCCTGAATGAGTCCAGCTGAAGACCTGGAGCCCATGGCAATGTCTTCCACGAGTCCAACTGAAGGCCTAGAACCTAGGACAATGTCTTATGAAGGTCTGTATCAAAGATCTGCACTGGGAAGGCCCAGAGGTCAGTGGTGAAAGCTAGAAAGTCTACACCAGAGGGATAAAGGGTCTGTGCCAGCAGGCTGAGGGGTCTACACTGGAGCCAAAAAGTGATGTTCAAGGTAAGGTCCAGAGCTCCCCAAAAAGAACCATAGCCATCCTCAGCAGCAGCAAGAACCAGAGCTCTTGCAGTGATAACAACTGAGTTCCTATCAGGAAAAGCAGCATGACAAGCTTCTCCAGGAGAATCAACAGTGCACCATCTTCCCCTCCAGGTCTGTTTTTATGCTGTTGACAACAATCTTCAGGGGTGCCCTCCACACCCAGCATCATGCTGATTCAGTTCATCTGGGTGTTACAAGTAGATCACTAGTTAAACGATCATAGTAGTAAAAATGACAGAGTTCAGGGCTCTGGGTACAACAAGATCTTGAACAAAGACACCTAAATATGTAACTGAGCTCAACCGGCTTGGAAAACTTGCAAAATTGATGGGAATTTTCATTCTCTCAGACCTTTCACTTTTCCTCCATCTGAGGCTTTGATTCCAGGGTCTTGTGTCTCTGATCTGAGCTAACTTTGAGGTCCTGTCCAGGCTAGATGCAACTGCTAGAAGTGGGCCCTTCCCTACCTGGCCCCCAAAGAAGCTGCCTAATTTATGATCTCATAAGACTGCACCCACACCTTGGACTCATTCTGCACCTTTGATCACTACACTCTCCATCTTCTAGATCATCATGTGCTAGCTGTGCATGCACATGTGTGTGCACATGTTTGCATGCACACGAGCACACACACACACACATGCACACACACCCTATACTGATACCCTCTTGTATGGACTGTAAAGCCTACATAATTCAATAAGGAAAATGCTTGGCACTTACTGAATGCTTCTTCTCTTCTCCTGACTGCTTTCTCTCCCTCTCGCTCTGCTTAGGTGCAAGACTGCAGAAAAGTGGGAGAGAGTCAAAAAGTGGACGCGTTACTCCTAAGTTTCCAAACCCGATCAGTGTACAGGGCTGGCTGCCGTGTCCCCTGCTTGCATACAGATGATGCTGTATCTGGCGCAGAACTGATTGTGCCCATAAACCGTGACCTTCATCATCCATACAGGCAGGCAGCAGTGCAGGTCCCTGTACAAATCCTTCCCTTCCCAGCTGTGCAGAGAGCAGAAGCCAGCAGACGGCAGGCACTCTTTGTCCCCACAGTGCCATCAAGTATTTTCTATAGGTCTGTATGAAGTACACTGTTCCCTTATTCTTTTTGGCTAGGATGGGCTTTTTTTTTCCAATTAGAAATTAAAATAGCAGTTGAGTTTATATTCATTTCTCAGGCCGGCGATTCACACTCCACTTTGCTCAAGCCGCCTGCATTATCACGGAGCTCATCTGCTTCTATCTGCTCTTGGAAACAGCTGCTTGAATCTCTGCTTGGTTAAAAATGGCTGCCTCAGGCCAGAGGACCGGAGAATCATATTGACTGAGAGTGAGCTGAGACCTGGCAGCCCCCTTCCCTTCCTAGTTTAAAAAAAAAAAAGTCTCCAGATGTCACCTTGTGGTCAGTTTGCCTCCTCCTAGGAAGCTTTAGGGTCAGAGCCCCAAGGAAGGCAGCTTTCACTTTTGGAAGTTCTTTATAAATGGTTGGATCTTACACCCTTGCACCTTACCCTCAATTCTTAGCTCTGCTCTTTGGGTAACACAGTTCAAATCTTTTATAAGTAAATTCTTTGACTACGTGAAGACGGTTATTTTATTGTCATCTTTTATGAGTTGAATGGTGACATCCAAAAAGATACATTGAAGTCTTCATTCCTAGTATCTGAAAATGTGGCCTTTGGAAATAGGATCTTTGTAAATATATTTAATTAAAATGAGGACATCCTGGAGTAGAGTGGACCCTTCATGAAATAAGCCCGATGTCCTCATATGGCACACACAAATGCAAAGGGAGAAGCCTTGTGAAGACAGCAGAGATCAGAGTGATGCTGCTGCCACAAGCCAAGGGATGGTTGTGGCCACCATAAGCAGGGAGAAGTGAAGAAAGAGCTCCTCTTAGAAGCTTGTTTCTTCTTTAGCCTGTATCAAGTACCGTGCAAATTGCTCTAGACATGGTCTGGGTAGCACGCCTTGCATGGAAACCATCACTTTCCTCCTTTCTGTACTCTGCTCCTCAGAACCCAGTTTATTTCTCAGCAGCTTCTTCAAACCCCAAATACAAAGTTTGTGGTCAGTGTAGACACAGGATTGTCCCCCAAGAGCACCGCTGCCCAATCGCTTCTCTGTAGTTTGATGACAGTTCTGTTAAAATCATTTATGATAATATCAGTGATTACTCTGACCTCCTCAGATAGTTTGAATCTTGGGACGATCCAGCCATGCATTCAGAATTCTTTCCAGCTCCATTGTTATTCCTTTTATTTGTTTTTAGATATTTCTTTATGTTTTCATTGAATTGTTAACATGGTGGGCTGAGCTCTGACATATCATCAGAGGTTTCTCTGCAGACTCACTATGAATGTGCATTTATCCTCACCATAAATATTTGCTGAGTTCCTGGTAGGTGCCAGACATTATTCTTACTGAGGATTTAGTAGTGAATAAGACAAATTCTAATCCTCATGGGGCCTTTGTTCTCAGAATAGTTAACCTTTGGGGTGTACTTGACCATTCATGGAATATAGAGTACCCCATTCCCATAGATTCTTGGTCTGTTTACAGATGCTATCCCTGAATAAAGGATTGAATGTAGGGTTGTTCTTCCCAGCAAGCAATACGAATATGCTTCTTCCTGCTCATGCCTTTGCATTTCCTGCTGTCTTTTCCTTTTGATCTGCTGAAGGTCAGAGCAGTGTAGGGTGGGAGAGGCAGTTGGTTGCTGAGCTTCAGGAGGGCAGAACTGGAATTGAGATAAATAAGTGCTCTGATTTTTGGATCCTGGAGCTATGAAACAAGATCATCTGGCATTTATGAAATGGAGAAAGCCAGGGTGTGGCAGAATGGAAACCACTCTGATTGAGGGTGACACAAGGATGGGAATATTGAGCTTGGGGCAGGGGTGAGGTGCAGGAATCTGCATTCACACATCTGTGCAGATGCATTGCGCTTTCTCATGTCTCACCAGTTATAAAAGGGGTGAACAGGGCTGACTGCAAGGAACTGAGAGGGGCTGAGATGCATTCATGTGTTGGATGCAGGTGACTGGGGAGCTTTTGCGGCAAGGCATTATGGGATGCTTGGCCCTGCGTTGGACACGGCTGTCATCGCCTCTGGCATTGGTCTTTACTCCACAGCATCTGTGCTTCTTTTTGCATGCCATTCTCCTTTCTCTTCCTGTTCCAGAGAGAATTACCATTGCCTTTTCCCACTAAAATTCCCTAGGCAACGTGCTTCTCACAGGGTTAGCCTCAATCCTATTAGAGCTTTTTACATTCATCTACTTCTGCGGTTGCTATCCAGCCTACGGCCAGGCTGCTCTCAGCTCAGGTGCACATTCCATTCCAGTTAGTCGCCAGTCCTTGCGTGGTGGCCAGCACGAGGGCTTCTTCATTCAACAGGATTCCCAGGTATGGCAGTCATGGTGATGGCGGATGGCAGGGTAGCTTGCCAAATCTGGGTACTTCTGTTTCCTAAACATTTTTTCTTGTCCCTTCTCTCTATTCTTGAATTTTCCCTGTGTTCTATCATTTTCTAGGCAGGACTGTCAACATTCTTCAGCCTTGGTTTTGCCTCACTTCTCATAGATCATGTCACCGTGCCCTTTCCAAAATACTCATATGATGTCAGCTCTCTGTCAAAAATCTTTCTGAAGCTCTCCATCACTTTTTAAGGAAAAAGTCAAACTTCCAATGCTTACCAGTGCCATCTCCTATTCCTATCTCTCCAAATTCATCTTCCTGCTTCTTATTTGCTCCTTAGGTTTAACCAAGGCCTAGAGTGCTATTTTATTTTTGAAGCCTGTAATTTTTCTCCCTCCTTGAGTGCCACGGAGACTCTTATTTATGTTCAAAACACATCGTGAGCATTGTCTTCTTTGGGCATTGCCAGCTTTGGCAACCACCTCTGCTTCAGTTTCTGAGCTAATCACTTTCTCCTCTGTGCATTGTACATGGTTCTATTGTTGTACTTATCATGCTGTATTAGAATTTCTTTTTAAACATTTCTTTCTCTCCTACTAATTTGCATGCATCCTAGGAACACAGGCTATTTGTTATGCATATTTGCATGTCCAGCATTCTCCACCAGTGCCTTTGTGTTTATTGAATAAGGGAATAAACAAGAAAATGATTGAAAAGAAGATAAAGCAAACTATTATGTACCTGGCATCAGGCTAAGTACCTTGCATGGCTATCTGTCTTAATTCTCAGCACTGGAAGATAAGGAAGAGGAGGACATGGACAATCAAATACCTTTCCCAAGGTCATGCAGCCAATACGCAGTGGAACTGGGATTCGAGCCCAGGTTTCCCTGATTCCAGAGCTCTTGCTGCTTTTGCTATATTAGTGATGGAGAAGGCTTTGCACAGACAGATTCTAGTTAAAGAAACTTTAAAAAAAAAAAAAAAAAAA